>OENT01000407.1:28448-121582 GCA_900239685.1 Rotaria macrura | reverse complement strand
GTACTCGTGTGATCTCTAACATCGTAGCTGTACCACTTGTTGGATCAAGGGAGCCCAAGCCCCATGCATCACTGAACAGAAAATATAGGATTATAAGGCACGATAATATTTTATTGTTTTTCTAATTTTTTAGCTTCGAAATACTCATTGTCAATTTTTGAACGAACGCTTGATGTCTGTCGACTCTGGGACACTTACAATCTTAGTATTAAAAAAATACTCATGATTTCATATTATTCTTATTGAAATACGTGATCACTAGTAAAAATTGTTCTACACCATTATTCTATTTTACTTACCGATGATTACCGATAACAACATATCGATCTGAAATTACAACAATAACATTAATGTTCTCTATTTCTTTGATAGCTAGAGTTCAACTGATTGTACCTGGTTCGATTTCACCTTTCATGATACCAACCACATTGTAAGTATCTTTTCTTTCCTTCCTATTGTATGACTTGACTTCAATAGAACTATTAATGCCAAGATAGACACGTTGCATTTAACGACAGTGTATTTTCTTACCTTGCATCCGGAAGTTGTCCACCGTAACGATATGTTACATTTGGCAAAGCTCCACGCCATGTAACATCTACCTCGGCACCTCCGATATATCTAAATGGTAAATTCCTTTTTTCTATGAGAAGCAACTACAAAATATTACGATTTCCCACCGAAGAAGAACTTGAGCTTCACTATAACCGATTGGTTGAGCAGGAATCCTGGGTAAAAATTTGACGTTTTCTTCTTCCATTCGATACATGCTATCTAGAAACATTCGAAAAGTCAATCGGACCGATATTGTGAGAATTTTCTCACCAACGGACGGATATATTGGTGTCAAAGGATCACCACTGAGAATAAAAACAGATCCTCGTTGTATTCCGCTTGGGGGCATATACCATGTCTGATTGTAGACTTGATCATCAGTGATTCCAAATGGAGCATAATTGGCAGGATCATTATATAAGATGGCACCTACAGCTCCGAAAATTTCAGCATGCATCACCTACATACCACTGTCTTATTTCAAAGCAATCTTTTCTCAATGTAAAGAAAGTCTGCAACGTACTTTGTCTCCTCGAAAAATACGACCATATCTCATTATGATGATACTTCCTTGTAGACTTGCATTTCCAACTACAGATACTAATTTTTCAAAGTCTTCAAGCGAACCATAGTTTGCATAGAACAGTTTCGTCTATATTTTCGAATAAAAAATAAACCCACCCTTTATTGTATCAAAACTACGACAAATATTCAATCTTCTCTCACACTTGAAACTGTTCCGTTCGGAGTATAAGCCAGAAATGGATTGACTGTTTTTGGTTGTGTCGGATCATAGACTTTCTCTGTTCCTGCTGTTTCCAATATCACAACTCCACTGACACTTCTCAGAGTAACTCTGATTCCAAGCATTATAGAAAATAAAGCCAATAAAGACAGTCTGTTGAATTTTCTTCTTACCGATTGGGATTATTCTCGTCTGGATACGAGAGAAGAACATTGTATCGGGGTTTCGTTACAGTTAATCCGTCGAGCTTCCATCGTTGTTCGATGACTTGAGCACTTTCCAAGTCTTCTGGTAAGCCAGCTATATGAGGACGCGACGTAAGATCTCTAGAAGGTGAGATCGAGTAGAAAGGTACAAGTGCAGGAGGGATTCTCGAGTGAATTTTACTTGAGATTGGCTTCGATGTTGTCGGCTCGAATGGAGTCGATGAAAGTATGGTAAGTTTTGGGATCGGCTTGTCTCGTAAGGTATTGATATTTGTAAGCTGTCGTAGTTATCTTCTTGTCAATGGCGAAGTGACCGATGATGATACCAATAGCAAGAGCAATGGCAGTAGCGACGACAGCGCCAAGAATCAAAAACTGATTGGAATAGATATGTTCGTTTGAATAATGAGTTTTAGGTATTTCTTACCTTAGGATTCATTGATAGAAAGTATTGAATAACTATTTTTTGTTAGTGCAGTCTGAATTTATGATTCAAATAGGTGAGTAAAGCTTATCAATGATAGTCTATAAAATTTAGTGCGTTCGTACATTTATTGAAGTATTCAGTAGCGATGTTTTTTTTCATGGTTTTTCGTTCCTTATCGCACTTATCTTTTCTTTGTCATTATACTGGCCGAAGTGGAAAAGAGTGTTGATATATCTGCAAGATCTAGTATGCACGTATCCTACATAGAGTCCAAAATGAAGTATGAATTTGACCAGAATCAGAGGAAAACATTATTTTAGCTTGTATAAATTCGGCATTTGTCTGATCTTTGAATCATTTAGATTAAAATTGAGACGGGTTGTTGAATGGAAAGATAAATCTAATAAGATTGAGAGCATGTACCAATTGAATTTCACAGAATTTTCTGGCAATCGTCGATTATGAAGCAACTAGAAAGAACAATTTGGATCTAAGGAGGAGTACTTTACAAAGTAAACTATAATAACCCAGGTCAATCAATCGAAGGTTAGGATCAGTATCAGAATCTTGTACGTTCGTATGCGATCTTAAATCATTATTTTATATGATCATATAAGATTATACGGAAGATGGTGGGAAAAATCATGATCGCAGTTTTGTTACATCAATCATTATAGTCAGTTTCCAGGATGACCTGACAGTAAGATCTTGTACTATCACATGAGACCTTTTTATAAAATTTATATTGGCATATTCAAAAATATACTATTTATTGCAGGTCTGTCTTATTATATTAGTTATAATTTATAAGTAATAAATTTGGTTAGTTTGATCTAACACAGAAAAAAAATTAAAATATTTTTGATGCTGACCCAGAAGTATGTCAGGAATAAGTTACTGCTCTAGAAAAGAATCCATAAAGTTGCTGAAAAAAACTTGAATTCAATTATTAAGAAAGTCTAGACTAATAAACAATAGATAAACAGATACCAACACTTTACTGGTATTGGAGGGTATAATTTCTATCTATTTATGAGGCTTCTGCATTACTCGAATAATAACTATGACTTTGAAAGGGTTCGAAGAGTTTATCGCAGAAGAACTAAATCTTCAAAAACATCAAACACACTGTAAGAAATCGAATAAAACAGTATATAAGTAAGCTGCCGGAAAGGCAAAATTCGAGTGAATTTTTGTTTTCGCTCTTATGTATATGGTTTGATATAGCTTGAAAAGCTGATCACGAACGTATACTTTTTATTTCGATTTAGTCCTTTTTTGGCTGAGAAAATCGTAAAAAACTATAATGACTAAGAAAATGCTATTTTTACCATGAATTATTTTTTTCTCTAAAAATTGTCAAAATCCAAGTTCAGTTATTTTGTGAACTGCTTGTAAGTATTGTATTCGGAATCAGCATGAAAAATTGAATAGGAAAACGTTATTTGATTGGTTGTACGGCTGATGAGACTAAAAAAGTTCTCTTCGATATAAATAGCTCCATCAGTCAAAAAGTATGTATCAGTGAGTATTCTTGTAAACCTATCTAGTTTTTCTCAATAAGAGATAGAAGCAACTGTGTTATCTTGTTAGAAGCGGTAAACCATGGGCTACAAACGTACTTATTTCGTTTTTTTAAATTCTGTTTTTTTGTTGAGAAAATTGAATTTGTTTCCTGTTCGGCGGTAACATGATGCGAAAGAAAGCAAATATGTTGGTGTTTAGCACTTTTATTATCATGGTTCAGTCAAAAGGCAAAATAGATAACATATTCGGAATCAGCGTCAAAAACTACATCGAATCATACAGGTTCAATGAATCTGTTTTTCCTGCGAAAAAATCATTCTGTGGTGGAGTAAGGGAGAAATTTTCAAAAAATACATCTGAGGGGGAGTACAGGTCGATTTGTCTCCTGAGACAATTTTTGCTAAAATTTATATTAATCGATGTAGGTTTTATTCTGATTCCGAATATAGTACTTACAAGCAGTTCACAAAATAACTGAACTTGGATTTTGACAATTTTTAGAGAAAAAAATAATTCATGGTAAAAATAGCATTTTCTTAGTCATTATAGTTTTTTACGATTTTCTCAGCCAAAAAAGGACTAAATCGAAATAAAAAGTATACGTTCGTGATCAGCTTTTTAAGCTATATCAAATCATATACATAAGAGGGAAAACAAAAATTCCCTCCAAATTTGCCTTTCCGGCAGCTTACTTATCACCAAGACAATCTAGTAGAAAGTTATATTAATAGAAAAAAAAACTGGACCAGAGCAATCGACGAAACGAACGCAGAAATAAATTTATCACTAACGGTAGGATGGTGACCATGACGAAAATATATGCCGAACTAGAAGAAAGGTTTGACAAAAGTGTCAATACTGGTTAACATAGAACCAATACCGAAGGTACCAATGAAGAAAAACCTGCACAAAAAGCGTAGCCGCTCTTACCTGATTGACTACTGCAACCCGGCCCGACCCGTGGGCAGGTGCGGGTTCAAGTCCTGTCGGGTCGGGTCGATTCGGGCTTGGGTTCGATTCAAAAGTTTGTCGGGTTCTATTTTTTCATAACACATGTTTCTTCCTTGTATCTTTTTCTATGTTACCCAGAATGAACAGTGAAGTAGGAATCTATTGGTTGATGTTCAAAACAATGCACAAATGCATGCGAGATCCAGTATTTTTAACGTTAGCTACCTTAAGGAAAAGCAAAGTATCCAGAGTACTTAAGACTTTTGAAAAGTACTGTATTTTTTAATTAGCAGAAGAAGCAAAGTACCTGGAGCGGGATGTCTAACATAGAAATGTACTTTACTTCATTTTTCGTCATTATTTAAATTGCCCCTCGTCTCCCTCTTGTTTATGTATTTTACTTGCAGGTGAAATTGAGGATATTTTCTTTTAGTTCAATCAAGCTTGCTATCGAAATTTCTATTGTCTTTTTTAGATTTTGAGACAATCAATAATTATCTTCTCGAACTGTTCTTGTTGAGTAATAAATTCTTATACGATGAATGTCCGCCAAGTTTATCAACTTATTTTGCTGATACTTGGAGGTACTTGGTTATCTAGAGCAAAGTACCAAAATATACTTTGCCAACAGAAATGTAGTACTCATTTGTACTCCGTTTCAGATGTCTATTAAAACGCCATGAGATATTTTCTCTTGAAGAAAGAAATATCTATTTTTCATATTTTAACTTTTCTTGTTATTATCGTTCAGAAATGAGTTTAAAGGAAAATACTCGAAACTCTATTCAAAATGGCAAATATCCGATACTAGAAAAACCTAAATCAACTGCTACATGATAGAATTGTTTTAATCGTATAAACCGTTTCTCGGTGTCGTGAGATCCGAGTGGACCCACTTGACGGTTTTTTGTGTAACACAACTTTACCACTTGGTGTTTCAGACGAATCCTCTTTTCTAATCTCTAGTGTTCACTAGCTCTATAATATACATAAGAGAAATTATATATAGGTCTAAACAGGAAAAATTACAGGTATCGGTCCAGTTGGACCCTAGAATACCGAGGAGATTATAAAATGAGGACGGCGTGCAAAGGTTAAAGACACTAAGGATGAAGTCGTTAGTTACTTACAATGTGAACATAATGTATTTGTTGGAAAAAAAACATTTTCTATTATTGCTCGGGTCGGGTCGGGTGCGGGTTCAAAAAGTTGAACCCGTGCAGGACTCTACTACCTGACCTCTGAAAAATAAGTAATGTCGAAGACGATTATCAATATGATGTGGTACATAGCCATGAAATGTAGAGCATTCAAAGCAACGAAATTTATAATGAAAGCGAAATTCATTATAAATATATCGAAACACAGGCGAAAAAAAAGGATATTCACACCTAAAAAACAACAACAAAACTAAAACAAATACAACTATATGCCGTTTTAAATTCATTTACAGACAATTTGAAAAGTCATCAGCTGCCGAAAAATTCTCACGCATTATTATTTTGAACCAAATATAACTTATACAGAAGAAAGAAACCACTCACTAATGCTCACTCGCAAAACGAGAATGATGATGATGATCCGAATGACGCATGAAAAGTTTTTATTCCTAGAAGGAGTATAACTATTGAGGAATTGTCTTGAACTTTGAAAGTTACCTAAAGTTAGAATGGCATCTTAATATGAAATCAACCAATCAAGATGAAAGATTTTGTAATAAAAATAATGTCGACATGAGCTGAAAATTTCTGTTTTCACTTAAACAATCATCGCACGAAAAGAAACATAAAAAATTTGTGTACATCCTTTTAACAAAACATTGTCTACTCCCGAAACGATATTCATTCAAATGAAATCGCGTCAATGATTTTCGAAATGAAGTGAGAACATTCGACTGATGTGCAAAATATGTTTATTAGTCGTGCAGAAAAACTATTCAACACTTCATGACGGCCCAGGTTGAAGGATACGTTCCGTATATCGAGTGCAGCCTTACAGCCCGTATCATCATTCAAATAGACCGTTTTACGGACGTTTACCGTGGCAATGCGGCCAAGCATACAGTGTGGTTAGGGGGCCCAATAATATAGGACCATATTGTCATGGTACATGGCAGTAAAACGGCCTACTTTAATGATGGTACGGTCCATAATTCTGCACCCGATATACTATCCGTATGCGGGGCATATATGGACCGTATCGTCCGATATGGGTATGTATGCATACAGAAACAAAGACAATCATTGTTTTTCAATATATTTGAGTAAAAGTCTTCCATAAAATAAAAAAAACATTAAGAAATAAAATCATGAAATTCTTTCAATATAGATGCAGCACCACGAATAAAGAATGTGCTTATTGCTACTTGAAACTCGACATTTGCCTGAATACCACTTGCGACCGCATCATGAATGCTTGGAAAGCCCATTACTTCAAAGTCAACCGACATAGCTAACGCATACACAACATGCCATAAATACCAATCAATTTTTGAATCATTTGAAGAAAATATTCTTTCCTACTTCAAATCAGTGTAGTCGCCACTTCGTCCCAATGGATTGAGAAAAGCTCTTTCTAACTGTATCAATTGATCATTATATGCTCGAATGATGTATGGACTAAATATAAGATACATCTATCCAATATATTTTCATACAACTTATGAAAACTCATTAGTTTACTTTTCCGTATCCATTGATTTTGCACGTTCAACGAAATTTTCAGCAGCCTTACCGAAATCATTAATAGCAGATCGCAATGGATCTGAAAAATGATTTTATACATTGAAAAAACCATCGATTGAAATAGTGTTCATACCTAAATCCATAGGATTGGGCATCTCGAGACTATCCATTGCTGCGATCAGAGCTGGTGTATATCGACTAACATTCAACGGTAAAATAGGACTCTCCGACAGAAGCAGAGCTAAAGTGCCTGTCAACTGACCCATAGTACGATGTGCCTGTACTACCGAACGCTAGGAATACAAAGGCAACTTTAATAACAAATGTATTTACCTCAAAATCAGGATCAACAAATTTTTTCATCATAGAAAACGCTTCATATGATGTATGATACAGAGGATATGAACCAAGATTGCCATGATCAGCTGGATTGAATCTATAAGTTGCATCGAAGTTTGATGAACCTGCTAGTTGATCAAATGCATAATAATCACTCCCTGATCCAAGACCATAATTGATTCTAAAGATCGTATACGTGAAGCTCAATTCGACATCATTATGCTTTCTTCCTTCTTTACTTCGGTTCATTTGTCACAGTATTTGGATCCACTTTCATCCATTTATCATAGACAGACTGTCCTTCTGGATCATAAGCACTTGGAACCTATTTATCGATTGGCAAACAGATAGATATATAATTCAAATATTTACCATTTTCGCTGCTTCTACGATGACATCGAATAACATAGGAGCAGCCTTGACGCCAACTTTATAGGTTCCTGTGTCAATACTATGTACAATTATTTATGATTTAACATATGGACGAGGAAAACTAGCCTTCAACAGCGATGTCCAAGTTTAAATACGAGACAATACGAGCACCGAATACTTTCACATATTCCTATTTGACAGTGTCAAATAGTTGGATTTCGTATTGACAAGTATTTAATTGACGAAAGTACATACTTCAACATATTCCACAGATCCGATGAGTCCATATTCTTCAGCACCCCATGAACAAAACATTAGAGTACGTCGTGGCCGAAATCCTGTGAAAATAAAATAATATTGAAACGATTGATTTGCTTCTATCTTGAAGAATCACCATTTTTGTACATCTGGCCGAGTACTCGTGTGATCTCTAACATCGTAGCTGTACCACTTGTTGGATCAAGGGAGCCCAAGCCCCATGCATCACTGAACAGAAAATATAGGATTATAAGGCACGATAATATTTTATTGTTTTTCTAATTTTTTAGCTTCGAAATACTCATTGTCAATTTTTGAACGAACGCTTGATGTCTGTCGACTCTGGGACACTTACAATCTTAGTATTAAAAAAATACTCATGATTTCATATTATTCTTATTGAAATACGTGATCACTAGTAAAAATTGTTCTACACCATTATTCTATTTTACTTACCGATGATTACCGATAACAACATATCGATCTGAAATTACAACAATAACATTAATGTTCTCTATTTCTTTGATAGCTAGAGTTCAACTGATNAGTCCATATTCTTCAGCACCCCATGAACAAAACATTAGAGTACGTCGTGGCCGAAATCCTGTGAAAATAAAATAATATTGAAACGATTGATTTGCTTCTATCTTGAAGAATCACCATTTTTGTACATCTGGCCGAGTACTCGTGTGATCTCTAACATCGTAGCTGTACCACTTGTTGGATCAAGGGAGCCCAAACTCCAAGCATCACTGAAAATCAAACGCGAGCTGACAAAATTTTGGGGAATATTTGCATTAGGTCAGTTGTGTATGAATGATACGTGTAGTATGTAAGAAAAAATACTTTTTAGATGAAGCACAGCACATACATTCACTCAATTAAAGGAAAAAATTGATCAATTTTCACGTTTTAGTATTATTTCATATTGATTAAGAAATCTTTTTGTAGATAATTAAACTATCCCACAACATGTCATCGATTTTTTTAATAGAATCATTCCAAAAATAAAGTGATACTTATTCATTTATTTAGATCCTAATCAAATTACCGATGATTTCCGATTACAATGTATCGATCTGTAGAAAAATAACATTTCTATTTTATCGGCATGTGTAGTCCATTTGAATTTACCTGGTTCGATTTCACCTTTCATGATTCCAATCACATTGTAAGTATCTTTCCTTTCTTTTCGATTGTATGATCTCAATTGAATTAAACTAGTAAAAACGGATGAATACTCATTAGAAAATTTGTGTGGGATTGTTACGAAGTATTCAGCAGTTGTCCACCGTAGCGATAGGTTACATTTGGCAAAGCTCCACGCCAATCAGTGTCTACTTCTCTACCTTGCATATATCTATAGATGAAAAGATCAATCTTAAAAATTGAAGTAAAATATAACAATATCTCACTGTAAAATCACTTGGGGTTCACCATAACCAATTTGCTGCGCACAAATTTTTGATAGAAAGCTCGCGCTGTCTTCTGGCATTCGATACATGTAATCTATAGTAATCACTCTACTCGACGTCTACTACTTAAACAATAGCATCAGGCCAAACCTGTTGATGGATACACAGGTGTCAATGGATCACCATTTCCAGTGAATGTAGCTCCTCGTTGTGTTCCACTCCGTGGTAAATACCATTTCACATCATAAACTTGATCATCTGTCGTTCCGAACGGAGCATACTGAACTGGATCATTATATAAAATAGCACCCACAGCTCCAAAATCCTGAGCATTCATTACCTAGATGTAAGTGCCTGAATTAGATAAATCTAATGCAAAAATGAAGCATTAGGAGCCGACAAAAACACAAGAATGACCAAACTATTTTAATTTTTGTTGAATCCAATTTTTCAGGTTCTCACGAAAACTTCATATGATTTTCATTTTCCTCATTTATTATATTTCGTAGGTGCGAAAATTCGAATGTATTCAATGTGATTTCTATTCGTAGTTTTATTTTCTTTTTAACTATAGATTGAAGGAAATAATTTCAAGGAATGAAAAGTAAATGAAATCAATATCTTAAAATAAAAACCTGAACAATATCAGACTATAAAAAAAGCCATCGTGATTGATTCTTTATTAAACCTTCATTAAATTTTTCTTTAGATGTCTTCCACAAGTTGTAGTACGAATTAAAAGGAAAATTTACGACGTACCTGATAACCTACGAAAACACGGCCAAATCTCATTATGATGATACTTCCTTGTAGACTTGCATTTCCAACTACAGATACTAATTTTTCAAAGTCTTCACGCGAACCATAGTTTGCATAGAACAGTTTCGTCTATATTTTCGAATAGAAAATAAACCCAGCTTTTATTGTATCAAAACTACGACAAATATTCAATCTTCTCTCACACTTGAAACTGTTCCGTTCGGAGTATAAGCCAGAAACGGATTGACTGTCTTCGGTTGTGTCGGATCATAGACTTTCTCTGTTCCTGCTGTTTCCAATATCACAACTCCACTGACACTTCTCAGAGTAACTCTGATTCCAAGAATTATAGAAAATAAAGCCAATAAAGACAGTCTGTTGAATTTTCTTCTTACCGATTGGGATTATTCTCGTCTGGATACGAGAGAAGAACATTGTATCGGGGTTTCGTTACAGTTAATCCGTCGAGCTTCCATCGTTGTTCGATGACTTGAGCACTTTCCAAGTCTTCTGGTAAGCCAGCTATATGAGGACGCGACGTAAGATCTCTAGAAGGTGAGATCGAGTAGAAAGGTACAAGTGCAGGAGGGATTCTCGAGTGAATTTTACTTGAGATTGGCTTCGATGTTGTCGGCTCGAATGGAGTCGATGAAAGTATGGTAAGTTTTGGGATCGGCTTGTCTCGTAAGGTATTGATATTTGTAAGCTGTCGTAGTTATCTTCTTGTCAATGGCGAAGTGACCGATGATGATACCAATAGCAAGAGCAATGGCAGTAGCGATGACAGCGCCAAGAATCAAAAACTGATTGGAATAGATATGTTCGTTTGAATAATGAGTTTTAGGTATTTCTTACCTTAGGATTCATTGATAGAAAGTATTGAATAACTATTTTTTGTTAGTGCAGTCTGAATTTATGATTCAACTAGGTGAGTAAAGCTTATCAATGATAGTCTATAAATTTTAATGCGTTCGTACATTTATTGAAGTACATAGTAGCAATGCTTATTTTCATGGGTTTTCTTTTCTTGTCGTTAGTAGCTTTTCACTTTTACTTCGACATTTACAGAAGATTAGACTTTATCTCTGCATTTCCATCGTTACGCACTGTTTCAAGAGAAGTGATGGAGCTTATGTTGAATTAATAACACGTCTCGTTGAGATTTAAAAACTTAGTTCGTTGTTTTGAATAAAGGCATAGGCTTTGCATTGCTTGGTAGGTTTTGTTGATAAGTCATTAGTGCTTGGGCAGCCACAGCCATGAATCCAAGTGTTTTACATGATGCATGGTATCTCTTTGCTGTCGGAAGATCATTGAATACTGAAAGAAACGCAGTAATTAGTAAGAATGGCGTTTGATTTTGGAGATTGTGGTTTCGTATGAAATACAATTTTAACAGACATTTCGCTACATAGTGATTCGTTTAAACGAGAAAGAGAAGAATTATCGTGGTAGCTCATTTCGACGAGCTGAAAATACTTTATTTTATTTTATTTATTTATTTCAAAATATTCTTGATCACACACATATTTATGTCACACAACACTGAATAGAGAGAACAAAATAACCACGAAAGAGAGAGAGAAAATCGATGGAAAGAGTGGTGCCAAGTACCATTAACACATGTCTTTTCAAATGAAATTACTATATCAAATCGCTCGTTAAGTCGGAAATCCAATTAATACATCTGTGTTTTTCTAAAGCAAGCGGAAAATAAATGACTTAGTCGATATCTCATCCCCAAAAGAACTAAACAAGAATTATTTCACAAGAATAAAACAGTGACATTATTCACGAATTTCAGTATTACTCAGGTAATAGTACCTGACAATTTATCATTATGGATATTCCGTTATTGATTTGGCTTTACGCAATCATGTCAAGTAAGGAACTGCTGTGCGCAACACTCAAAAACCATTCTATCTACTAGTGTACAAAAGTCGTACTCGTAGTAAATGTTTTTTTTTCTGGATACCATCATATACTTACCGCTCGATCATGATTGAGCGCATTCATTCAAACATGACTCAATAATGGCAGTATAGATCTTGTTTATTACATGTATAAAAAATTAGACAGCAAAACTATGAAACCGTTTCAGTGTAGATATAGCGGAGTGTACAAAAAACGTAGCTATTGCTACTTCTTTATCAATTTCTGCTGGATCATCACTAGCTATAGCATCACTCACAGCTGGAAAGCCAGTTGCTGCATATTGATTCCCTTTAGCTGGTGCATAGATAATATGTCTTTGAAAAAGAAAACAAAAAAGGTAAATTCTATCTTTCATCGAGTTATAGAGTCTTACTTAAAATCCGTATAATTATCTCCTTGTCCTAATGGATTGAGAAAAGAACGTTCGACTTGAAACAGTTGATCGTTATACGCTCGAATTTCGTATGGGCTACAAATATTTAATCACGAGTGAATAAAAATGCAGGGTGAACAGTGTTACTTTTCTAAATCCAACGACTTTAATTGTTGAACAAAATCTTCAGCCGCTTTCCCGAAATCAGCAATAGCATTACGAAGTGGATCTAAACCAAAGGAATCAGATTTCATCGAGAATAAAATTCAACAGTATTTATTCGTTTACCGAGAACTCGTGGATCTTTGGGTTCAAGATTGTTCATCGCCTCAACGACTGCTCCGGCATACCTTGTCACATTGAATTGTAATATGGGTGTTTCTGATAATAACAAAGCTATTACACCCATAAACTGCCCGATGGTTCGATGAGCCTGATGTAGATTTGCGTAAGTAGAAACAACGATAGAGAATAAGTGAAAAAAGCACTTGCTGTAAAATCAGGATCAATAAAATTCTTCATCATCGAGAACGCTTCGTATGATGTATGATAGAGTGGATATGAACTTGGTCGCCCATGTTCAGCTGGATTGAACGTGTATCTGCCATCCATATTTGATGATCCAACCAACTGATCAAAACTATAATAATCGCTACTTGATCCAAGACCGTATCGCATGCTACACAGAAAATAATTCTGACATGAACCCATTAAAGTTTGTTTCAATTACTTTGGTTCACCGGTTAATGGGTTTCTATTAACTTTCATCCATTCTTCAAAGACACTTTCTCCTTTGGGGCCATATGCACTTGGTACCTGTACGTGAAATTACCGAAAGAAACTAGCTAATGTTAAGTTCATCATTACCATTTTTGCTGCTTCGACAATAATATCAAATAACATTGGAGACGTCTTCACGTCGACTGTGTGATTTCCTGTTTTAATTATTAACAAGGAGCATTTCGAAATTTTGAATTCATGGAAGTCTTACCTTGAACTGCAATATCTACATTTAAATAAGATACAATGCGCCCACCCAGTACTTTAACATACTCCTGAACATAAATATCAACATTGTATCCTAAATGTTTTGTTACTATGCACAGGAGAGTACTTCAAAGTTCATATGTATTTTTTAACTGACATTTCTCAGCTTGCGGAACATACAAAAAGTCAGATCTCATTTTTCCGGATATATTGTCTTGGTGATTTCAAATCTTGCTTGTTTCTCTCGTATCCAAGTAAGTTCATGATTCTAATAATCTCGAGATACCAGTTTTGAACTTATCGACTGTTGAAGTTTGATAAATTACAAGAATATTAATCTCACGTAGTACTACGAAATTTTCATTGTATGACGATACGAGTCTTGATCGTCTTTTATCAAATTTGTATGCTTCCGACGAGTCAGTCACACATAAGAAGTCATGTGTTAGGTAAATAAACGCCAGATTTTCTACTTGATACAGTTGAGGCTGTATCAGTGAATGATTTTCTATCTGGTCTCATAAAAACTAGCTTCCTGCCTTGGTACTATTTCGTTTATGATTTGAGTGAAAATTTTGGGAAATATATAATCTTTTTGTTCACAGTGTATTAACATGATATATCATGTGATTCGATAGTTATGATTCTGCTTGAATCGACGGCTATCTCTTGATTGCCGGGCGTTTTTTCTTAATTGGTTGGGGGGAATGACCGCAAAGTAGAATCGACGGGGAGAGACAAAAATGACCGCAATGAAGTGAAGATACTAAGTTATTGGTGAAAACAAAAACACCATAAATGAGCAGAAAAGAAAGAAAACAATTAAACTTCGTGTATGGTTATGGTAGCATTGTATAACTCATGGGTGCAAACCCCTACTTGATTTCCAATTGTTTTCGTTCGTCGCAAACGAAAATGATAATTTTTAATCATTATGGCATCCGGGCCGAATTGTGTGGTAAGTTTAGAAAAGCTATCGTTACTATGTGTGGACATTTTGATTTAATTCATTTTACTTTTTTTATTCACTTTAAATACTTTAGTTATAACCACATGTATAAGAATGGCCTGGATAATATATGATATTCATCACCGGACTAGCTCTAATGAGATAATTTCTTTCTCAAAAAGCCATCTGCGTTCACTATATTCCTTGTAACTATTTTCACTTATTTACATCGTACGAACATTTTCCAATATGCGGTCAATTTTGTCTCTCCCCCCTCGATTCTACTTTGCGGTCATTTTTTCTCTCCAATTAAGAAAAAACGCCTGCAATGAAGAAGACACGGAATCGACATCTCTTTTTTAGATGTATAAATTACTTACTCTGTGTTAAAAATAATCACATGATCCAATAAGTTCAAAAGACAACATGCAAAGTCATGTGGTATAAAAGAACTCGAGAGGGGCTTGGTAAAATTAGAATATGTATTTTATTGTGCATGATTTTTATCACAATTCAAGACATAAATGCATTGCTAGACATACATGTGCTAATTCTGAATGTGAACATTTGCCGAGCATGACAAAATTAAATACGAGTCACTAACACAAAAATGCCATTTGCGCATATAGGTTTTTCATGACATATCTATCTTTTGACAACTATAGGAATAGGTTTCTTACAAGAAAGTTAAAGGTCATAAGAATATGTCTAACAAAGTGAGTGTTTGGTTGTTACTTGTTTAGATTCGGTCAAAAATATTCCAAGTGTTGTCGAGTATAGGTCACCGAGAACTTTTAGGTTAGACTACTTGTGATGCTCTTTTTTATGATTGTTGTTTGATCGTCACTCTTAGCTTGTTTCGATGAACTGAACCTAGTTTCATTGTTTCTTCTTTTTTATTCTCTTTAAATGTCCTTGATCACACGTACATATATATATATATACAACACAGAAAAAAGAAGGGAGAGAGAACATTTAACAAAAGAGAAAGCAAAGGACAGAGATGACTAGATATTGACGGGCAGTGCAGAGGGTAAACTACAGCTAACAGATACTACTGATTGGAAATAATTTTTCTGATTACTAAGAATATCCTCAACTAATTCATCCCTCTGTTAATTATAAGTTCTGTGAAGCAAAATGAATATGCATATCACAAAAACTCAGCACAATCTGAACAAGAGGTACAATATTATTTACTGTCATATGGAAGCATTTATATTGATATGATTACGCTGTCCAATAATCTTAGTTGTCATTAGCAGGAACTGCTCAATTCTTTTTAGAAGGCCTCAGGAGAAACTATAATCTTCCACACGAAGAAACGAAGAAACCTTCTTAAGATCATTCATATTTCGTGACTATATCTTTTGATTCGTTTTCAAAACTTTTGTGAAAAAATTGAAAGGTTTTTCGCAAATCCTTTCCTGCCAGAACACATTTCATTCATTGTTCAAGGCGTGTTTACATATTAGACTTGAAAAGAAAATCCACCGTCCTAGTAACATCTGTTTATCTCATCATGGAAAACAAGAAATACGTGAAGTTAGAGGCATTTGAGGCTGAATCAAACCTCTGCTATTCAGAATCTCTGATTTCTACATGTATGCGTCTTAAAGTCTATTTAATTAGAACCAATGTGTCATTTACTGTTGTAAAACTGATGTTTTTATCCAAAAAGAACTCAAATGTAGTCAGCAATATAAAATTCTTCAGAATAAGAAAATGTTAATTAGCCTTTGCGAATCAAGACAAAATTCAGCTCAATACTACTTGAACTCGTGTTTAACTAACTATAGTACACTCGAACGTGAAAAAACTTAAAGAAATTCCCATCGACACTGTGCAGCTGTTATAAATGACGCCATCCAAAATACCTGAACATATTCTACAGATCCGACGAGTCCATATTCTTCAGCACCCCACGAACAAAACATCAGAGTACGTCGTGGTCGAAATCCTATCGGAAATAAAACTCTAAATCATCATCGTCATCATGCTGGCATCACCAAGTAGAATTACCGTTTCTATACATTTCACCGAGGACACGCGTGATCTCAAGCATCGTAGCTGTACCACTTGTTGGATCAACTGAACCAAGACTCCAAGCATCACTAAAACATCCACCATTTTTAAAATTCAACTTACAGCTTGATTTTCATGAAATAATTCTCAGAATAAAATAACTAAAATTTCCGTTCTCGTCATGTAATTTGATATAGTTCAACGTTCAAACATAGATAGTTCAAGTGAAATGAAATCTACACACATATTCAAAACTTTTATAACTTACCGATGATTGCCCATCGCAATATATCGATCTGAAAAAAAAGAACAGATTTATTTCGAATTGTCTAAAAAACCACACTTTTCCGTTTACCTGGCTCGACTTCTCCCTTCAATGTTCCAATTACATTGTACGTATCTTTCCTTTCGAAACGATTATAAGATTTGACCTCGATTGTCCTACCGAAAATAAAAACATCCCCTATTTTTCTAGTCATGCAAAACATTGTTCTTACGCTGCATCACGAAGTTCGCCCCCATAACGATATGTTACATTGCGTAACGACCCACGCCATGTAACGTCTACTTCACTACCTTGCAGATACCTGAATGGCAACATGTTTTCAACATAAATTCATGATTGAACATTCGATTTTCTTACTTGAGAATGACTTCAGCTTCACCGTATCCTATTGGTTGAGCAGGAATTCTAGGAATGGTATCGAGATCCTGCCTTGAAATCCTATACATATAGTCTAAAGTATCGACAACAATGAGCTTCATTGATATGAGCAGTATAATCATAGCACACCTGTTGATGGATATATTGGTGTCAAAGGATCACCATTAGTATTTAATGCAGATCCTCTTTGTATTCCGCTTGGGGGCATATACCATGTTTGATTGTAGACTTTATCATCAGTGATTCCAGATGGAGCATAATTGGCAGGATCATTATATAAGATGGCACCTACAGCTCCGAAAATTTCAGCATGCATCACCTAAACACTACTGCCTTATTTCAAAGCAATCTCTTCTCAATGTAAAGAAAATCTGCAACGTACTTTGTCTCCTCGAAAAATAAGACCATATCTCATTATGATGATACTTCCTTGTAGACTTGCATTTCCAACTACAGATACTAATTTTTCAAAGTCTTCACGCGAACCATAGTTTGCATAGAACAGTTTCGTCTATATTTTCGAATAGAAAATAAACCCAGCTTTTATTGTATCAAAACTACGACAAATATTCAATCTTCTCTCACACTTGAAACTGTTCCGTTCGGAGTATAAGCCAGAAACGGATTGACTGTCTTCGGTTGTGTCGGATCATAGACTTTCTCTGTTCCTGCTGTTTCCAATATCACAACTCCACTGACACTTCTCAGAGTAACTCTGATTCCAAGAATTATAGAAAATAAAGCCAATAAAGACAGTCTGTTGAATTTTCTTCTTACCGATTGGGATTATTCTCGTCTGGATACGAGAGAAGAACATTGTATCGGGGTTTCGTTACAGTTAATCCGTCGAGCTTCCATCGTTGTTCGATGACTTGAGCACTTTCCAAGTCTTCTGGTAAGCCAGCTATATGAGGACGCGACGTAAGATCTCTAGAAGGTGAGATCGAGTAGAAAGGTACAAGTGCAGGAGGGATTCTCGAGTGAATTTTACTTGAGATTGGCTTCGATATTGTCGGCTCGAATGGAGTCGATGAAAGTATGGTAAGTTTTGGGATCGGCTTGTCTCGTAAGGTATTGATATTTGTAAGCTGTCGTAGTTATCTTCTTGTCAATGGCGAAGTGACCAATGATGATACCAATAGCAAGAGCAATGGCAGTAGCGACGACAGCGCCAAGAATCAAAAACTGATTGGAATAGATATGTTCGTTTGAATAATGAGTTTTAGGTATTTCTTACTTTAGGATTCATGTGTGTGGAACGATCTGCTTTGAGTTATGTTTCTATCGAGATCTATCTTGATTTCTCACTGCAAAAAATGAATTTTATTAACATTGTAGATCAAATTCAATGTCTTAATTTATGACTTTCAGTTTCGATACGCTTTTTATTGTTTTTTTCCTTATCACTTTTTTGATTCTTTTTATTGTCTCAGCATTTGCGCAAGATTAGACAAAGTTTTTCTCTACACATTCCCTAGTAGATTAGTTGTGTTTCTGTTTTGACATTGATAGAAAGTGCAAAACTAATTAAAAATACAAGTGAAAAAAGATCGTTCTCTTCCATATGAATAAGGTCAATTCTTTCTTACTGACATTTGATTAGCCATCGTATTAAAAAATGACTGATACTCGGGGAAAAAATGCATACTCTTGAAGAACATAAGAGAATAGATTATTCAGATTATTACTATTATTGATTCTTTTTATATTTGGTGTGCGTAAACATGACATCTTACTCTCCAGTTTGAACTGATGTCAGAAAAATTGAGCACCTACGGTTGATATTTCAGATATGCGTGTTTACCATTTAACTAGAGACAGTAAATAACTTATAATTCGACCATTTTTCTCATTTATAGAATGCAGCAAACCCAGAATAGTTTAGCAAGTACTATAACGACTATTAGCCTTTTTCTCAATTTAAACTTACTTGAATTTTTCTAATTTCTACTCTTAACGAAGAATCATTAATAATAATCTGTTTTTCGGTTTTTTTACATAAATATATCATTTGATCCATGTTTTAAGTGACAGTTTCGGAGGAAGAAAATGATCCTTCTCAAGATGTCTTGATACGATAATAGATTTGCTTACAAGAATTTGAGTGCAGATTAAACTGTCTTTTGATAATCTTTCTTTTAAGAAAGCATTGTTAAACTTCAATAGAAGTTTGAAACGCAGATGTAATTCAAATTCATGGACTTGCTAATATGTGAAATTTTAGATCTTATATATTTCTGTCTTTTTTATTTAATACACACTTCAACGTCTTGTAAAAATGTGGAAAAAACGGCTGTAACATTAAAGTAGAAATGTTTAGAAAGAAAGAATTTCAAAATTTTCTGCTATAATCGCTATCTACTTACTTTTAACATATTCGTTTGATGAAAGATCTTTTTTTTTTCTAAATATTCTCTTGTAAGACTTATCAAATGGACACGTGATAGTTATATATCAGTTATTGTATCTCTAAATTTGTTTGTTGAATTCTTTTGTTTTCAACCATAGAAATATTCTAAGGTCGCTAAGAATTCATCGTCAAAATCATGTACTTCAACTAAATGACACATCTACATGATGATGAATTGTATGAATATTCTTTAGATACTAAGCTTTAAAAAATTTAGAATCCAATTATTCAATTATGATTTAAGTTCATAATTCACTTGCATTCAAGTGAAAAGAAACAATTTTATATTTGACATAATGCTACAGGATGAGAATATTGTAGGAAAGCAAAACTTTGTAGTCGCACCCCTTCGATCAGCATGTCAACAATTTAGATAGATTATTAATTTTTGTATTTTTCCTTTGAGATTTAAAATTTTCCAGTAGAAGTTTATTTATTGACAAATTAGTCTCTGATTCAATGAGTATCAAAACTTACAATAATTATCTAAACATAAAATAAAGCTTTTTAATTACTTTTATCATCTAATACAATTAATGGAATCGGTACTCTTTTACATTCTATCGTAGAATCAAATATATTCAAATGATTTTAAGCAATAAATTTATCAAAATCTTTTAATGTTGATAGAGCTCCACGTAAAAAATAAACAGCGATCGCTATTTGTTGATCAACTTTCGTGCGATTACCACCAGCGATAGCATTACTGATGGCTGGAAATCCAGAAGCGTCGTATTGATTATCTTTAGCTGGTGCATAGATAAGATGCCTTTTATAGATAAAAGAAAAGTAATATTAGAAAGCGAATAAAAGACATAGAGTAATTTGTTTCCTACTTAAAATCAGTATAATCTGGACCTTGTCCCAATGGATTTAAAAAGGCTCGTTCAAGCTGTAGTAGTTGATCATTATATGCTCGAATTTCGTAGGGACTAAAAGTAAGAAAGAATGTTTTCTTTCCTTTTTATTTCGTAAATAATCACTAACTTTTCCATGTTTAACAATAAGGAACGAGCTTGAAAATCTCTCGCTGCTTTTTCAAAATCAGTAACAGCATGAACCAGTATGACTAGAAAAATGTTTTTTTTTCCGAAGAAAATGAATAGGAAAAGATTTAATTCATACGAAAGTTAGTATCGTTGTATGGAAAATTCTTGATTGCATTTTTCATGGCTATTGAATAACGTGTAACATTAAACGGTAAAATACATGTTTCTGAAAGAAGTAATCCTAAAACTCCTATAAATTGACCCATAGTTCTATGTGCCTAAATGAGGATACTTGAAGATACTCCAAAAGAGAAAAAGATTTCATCATCATCATTGATTTACTGTAAAATCAGGATCAATGAAATTTTTCACCATTGAAAATGTTTCATAAGACGTATGATAAAGTGGATAATAACTAATATTCACATGATCATTTGGATTATGCGCATATTCCGCATCAAAATTTGATGAACCGACCAATTGATCGAATGCAAAATAATCACTACCTGATCCCAAGCCATATTGAATACTGTATTGCAAAACATACTAAAGATTTAGGAGGAAACCGTGATACTCTTACTTTGGTTCATTGGTTATATTATTCCAATTAGCTTTCATCCATTTATTATAAATAGTTTGACCAGGCGGATCATATGCACTTGGAACCTTTATTTAAAATCACAGAAGGTTGTTAAGTTTGTGAACTATTCCTCACCATTTTCGAAGCTTCAACAACAATATCGAATAACATTGGTGATACGCTGACATCAATTGTATAATTTCCTATTGGAAAATTGTTTGTTTTTTATTATATTTAATGTAAGACAGCTACCTTCAACAGGAACATCTACATTCAAGTAAGAAATCATACGAGCTCCTAATACTTTAACATATTCCTAAACAATGAATATCGCGTAAGGTTAATATCCATATACTATTATCAAAACATATATACCTGAACATATTCTATAGATCCGATGAGTCCATATTCTTCAGCGCCCCACGAACAAAACATCAGAGTACGTCGTGGTCGAAATCCTATTGGAAATAAAACTCTAAATCATCATCATCATGCTGGCATCATCAAGTAGAATTACCGTTTCTATACATTTCACCGAGAACACGTGTGATCTCGAGCATAATTGCCGTTCCACTAGTAGAATCGAGTGCTCCTAAACTCCAAGCATCCCTAGAATACAACATTTACTAATGATCTCTCATTTTTTTAAATTTAAAATGAGACAATACAAAACCAATTGGGAACTGATTACGTATGTGTCCGAATGAAAAATTTAACAAATCTTACCGATGATTCCCCACGGCAACGTATCGATCTGTTAACATAAAAATAAACAGCTTATGATTGAGTAACTAATGTGAAATACCAGGTTCTATGTTTCCTTTCATTATTCCGATTACATTATATGTGTCTCGTCGTTCAAGTCGATTATATGATTTAATTTCAATTGAACTAAGTGAAACAATAGGGGAAAAAAGACGTGTGCATGCTTGAAAAATAATTGCTAGTTTAGAAATGATACGCAGAATTCGTGAATTCACCACCATAGCGATATGTTACGTTAGTTAGAGTTCCACGCCAGTCAACAGGTACTTCACTACCTTGAAGATATCTAAAAATCGAATAAAATTGTGTCATCGACGAAAAATGAAACAAGAGCAGGCGGTTCCAACTGTAGAATCACTTGAGCTTCGCTGTAACTAATTGGTTGAGCAGGAATTTTCGGTAGAAATTTCAATTCTTCTTCTCTCAATCGGTACATGTACTCTATTGAATATGAAAACAGTAGATTTATTGAAAAGACTTAAAACGATCGAACCCGTTGATGGATATGTTGGTGTGAGTGGATCTCCATTGGTGACTAATGCTGATCCTCGTTGTACACCACTCGGCGGCATATACCATGTTTGATTATACACTTTATTAATTGATGTTCCGTATGGAGCAAAATCAGCTGGATCACTATATAATATAGCACCCACAGCTCCAAAATTTTGAGCATTCAAAACCTAATCAATCAGAACTTTCTAACAATACATCGGAAAACAAGAAATTTTACCTTATTTCCACGATATGTTTTACCATATCGCATAATAATAATACTTCCTTGGAGATTAGAGTTGCCAACAATAGAGGCTAGTTGTTCTAAATCTTGAACTTGACCATAATTAGCATAGAATAGTTTGGTCTGCATCATCAAACATCAAATCAAGCATCAATGTGAAATGAAATACTAACATTCATTGTCGACTTACGCTGGATACAGTTCCATTTGGTGTATAAGCAAGGAATGGATTAACTGTCTTTGCTTGCTTTGGATCATAGGATATTTCAGTCCCAGCTGTTTGAATAATAGTGATTGCATTGCCGATGGTAAGAGTAACTCTGATAGAAAATACAAAAGAGAACTTAATAAAAATATAACTAGTGAATAAGCTTTTATACCGATTAGGGTTATTGTTATCTGGATACGATAGAAGAACATTGTATTTTGTTTTGGCTACTTGGAAACCATCATGTTTCCATCGTTCTTCGATAACTTGAGCACTTTCTAAATCTTCTGGTAGGCCAGCCAAATGAGGACGTGATGCAAGATCTCTATTTAATTTTATATTGCAGAACGTATGCCTTTTTTTCTGTAAAGAAAACTATAATAAAGTTTACTTGAGATTTGCTTCAATATCGGCTGCTTGAATAGATTCAATGAAAGTTTTATAATTTTTTTGATTGGACTGTTGAATAATGTACTCATATTTTCCAGCGATAGTTGCTGGAGGTTTAGTGATAGCAAAATGACCGATGAGAATACCAATGCCAACAGATGCTATTGATACGATTGTGATGACAGCAAATAAAATAATTAGGCGAACCTACAACATTTATTACTTATTCATGGATATGTTTTTATGAAGTTTACTTTATTAAACATAGTTGTGAATTGTTCGTTTTACTCAATCGTTGTTCAACTTTAACATGTGCTGGTAATTCAGCTACAACACACTGATCTTTTCGTTCTTATATAGTATGAGTTAGTCTGCCTCATATTCGATTATATATATATATTTTTTTTTATGCCATTTAATGACTTTTTTTATTCTTCTTTTTCTTGTCTTACTATTGACATTCATCGAGTGTAACGACTTCACTCTTGTCTTTTTTTTTGTTCGTGTTGTAAATCATGCGTATCGTTTGAAAACTGAATTTATTGATTGATAAAAGCAAAAATGAGATGATACAACGAAGTAGTATTGCAATTTTTAGATCAAATTTCAATAAGCCTATGAATTTAGTTCAATTTATTTTTTCTTTGATCAATACAATCTTTCATTGATAACAGAAAATGTCAGTCATTACCAATAGAGACATGAAAATAGAAAGAAACAAAAGGTTTGCGATTGATATTTACCACAGTTGTTAAAAGAACATGACTTATGAATAGGATCTATTTGGGATGATTAACGTGTGTTTGCACTTTTCAATATAATCAAAATACGATGAGGATAGATTAAATTTGAAAATTCTCAAATAAAAATCTGTTGATGTATAAGTATTTCAACCATCATGTATAATCCGCACAGTGTGTGAGAATATCAAAATTCAACAATTGAACCTTATAGAAATAGTAACGAGAGAAAAATGAAAGGTCATCCTATTTCGATAAATTTATTTTAAATTATTCATTATTACGTTATCAAAATAAAAACGTAGCATTGAAATTTCAATTTGAATCTATTTTCTGATTGAATATTTTGAATCATATGAATCATTATGCAATATGCAGTAAAAATCTACCAATTATTAGTATATTAATCACGTATCTAAATCTACAGACTTTTAATGAACGGTTCTCGAAAACAATCGTAAGATCTCGATCTAGCTAAAGCGATTCTTTTATATTAAATTGATGTCAAGTCATCAATCGGACTGAATAATTTTATATACTATTCAAGTCAGCAAAGCAAAATGTTGTAGTTAATTTGAAAAGTAATTCTCGTCTATCCTAGGCATCGATCAAATATTTTCATAAAGAACAATATCATTGACATTTTATTGTTCACAATGAAAAAGTAGACATGGACATGCTCTTGCCTTTCAAAAAGCTTACACATTATCAAACTGAAGCCAAAACTACAACATGTGTCAGTTACTCTTCTAACAAGACAATATTCATTTGACAAATACTAGTGCCTAGAAGAAGAACGTGCAATAGTTGAGTGTTTTTCCCTCGTATTATTTATAGAAAGTTAAAATTCTACTGCGTACAACTTCCAGTATGAAAAATTGTGATCGTTAAGCTATTGCAGAAAATTCAATATCGATTTGAAACTTTACACGAATAAATTTACGTCTTAAAATCAGTTGATAAGAAAAACTTTTATTGTTTTAGTAGATTCTTTCCGGAGGTGTACAACGAAAAACGAAATTTCCTCTTCATTATGAGACTGCCATCGAGAACTTAATTAGTAGATTGTTCGAAATTTAACAACGATATTCCTTATGAACTGAATAGAAAAAACAAATTTTTCATTTGTTTAACTACTAAACCCTCACTATAGATAGAGTAAAAATCCTCAAATAGAAGCTCCTTTAGAATTTTCCATGGCATCTTAGCATTCATCAAATGAACGTTGTCTTGCCAGAATACGATTTGGCATTTGAACAAGTTATCAGATAGTCGCATATGTATCTTTTATCAAATACAATATTTATTGTTCGATTACGGAATCCTATATCATTTATACATGTGTGGTTGGAGCGAATCGTGAAAGGAAAATAAGACCAATATTGTAATTTATATACGGACAATGTTCATTGTAGAAAAATTGTATTTTAATGTCAATATTTATTATGATTTATAGCTATTTATAAGATAATCTATACACTTGCATAATTAGTTGACTTGTTTTATATAGCAGTACTTCGAGTCAAGTAGAATCTGTGATTATAGTTAGCTTAAACAATGTTCTCCGCTTACTGATTACAATTTTGCGACAAAAATATCATATATAGAATATTAAAGCTGTAGAAATTAATACTTCACATCTATCGATAATTAATAGTCATCTAGACAACACAGGTAATTCGTTAACAGTTCACCAAAGTAACCATAAAGCCAATACCACTAAGATGCTCAACATAACATATTTTTAACTTCTATTATATCTTACCTTAGATGCTTTTGAAATAATCGAAATAAGATAAAAATAGGTCATCGAATTACTCCGTCGTAACATTTCGTAGCAATCTCGAGACATTAATTTTATCAATAAATGGAACAATTATGATTTTATGTTATTTACTTAAGTAATATAACAAGCATATTGAATAAGATATTATCAAAGCCTCAATTATGATCATTCTTTGAAAGTTAGTCATAGTAAGTTCGAGGAAAATTAAGCAAGCCAAGTTAAATATACACTTAAGCAACTTCTCGTAATTGTCATCTTGAATATCGATATTGAGCCGATATAAAAATTATAATATTTGTATAAATTTCTGTTGAATTTAGGGATGCACCGATTCCTACACTATGCTTTTAAAACTGGCATTCTTTAGTCATAAAGACTTGTGCTATACACGAATTTCGGACATTGGTTTCGACCAGTTTTTCGTGCTCTGTCTGAATTAGCCGTCAAAATTCATCCAATGTAAAATAAACCTTTCGGAATCGGTCAAAACGTGAAAATTTAGAGATTTTTTCGACCGATTTCAACTGAATTACGGATTTATCTTTCGTATTAGAATATTTCTGGGCATAGATCTGAAAAGAGCGTTCAAAACTGAGCAGAAATGATGTGAAAAATCTATCAGAGTATGTCAGGGGTGAAGACTGAGCAAATACTTTTGCAACCAGAGAAAAGCCGATTCCAACCGATTCCTAGAATTTCTTAGAAACATTCTATATACGGAAGAAAGTTGGAGTTATGAGATTCTGATAGATTTTTTACATAATTTCTGCTCAGTTTTGAATGCTCTTTTCAAATCTATGCCCAGAAATATTCTAATGCGAAAGATAAATCCGTAATTCAGCTGGAATCGGTCGAAAAAATCTCTAAATTTTCACTTTTTGACCAATTCCACGCCGATTCCGAAAGGTTTATTTTACATTGGATGAATTTTGAGGGCTAATTCAGATAGAGGACGAAAAACTGGTCAAAATCAATGTCCAAAATTTGTGTATAGCACAAGTCTTTATGACTAAAGAATGTCAGTTTTAAAAGCATAGTGTAGGAATCGGTGCATCCCTAGTTGAACTAGTGGTTTATTGTACTGAAGTCAATCTTCTTTTTGAAACACATATCTGTTGATTTCGTCAATCTTTAATTTAAAAGCAAATAGAAATAAATCTTGTGTCATTCGTTGCATTCCTTCTGTTTACACGAAATATTTTGCTTTTTCTTGATAAATTTAGTGCTTGATTTGAATTTGTATTAGCAGTTTTGAATATTGAATTTTTATCATGAATGTTACACTGAAGATATTGCTCGAATACAGTCCATGGTGATTGTTCACTTCAGATAAATTCTCGAGTGTCGTTTTTATTTTATTTCCTTTGTATGATGTCGTGTAGTTATGTGTCTTATTTATAATGAATCTAATTAAATTCAATGTTCATGCATTATTAACGAACAATAAAAATAAGTTGCCTGATGATGAAAGTTAATTCCTTATAATTCGTTTTTCAATATGAAAATTGTTGCAGGATTTAAACTCAGTATTATTCAAAATAGTGCGAACTTCATGTTTTGATTTGTGACCGTTCTGTAATACATTTAGCTTCAGGAAAAATGAAGTTTCTTGTGCATGATTTTTCTCTTAGCATACATAATGATCGAAAGCTCTGCTATAGTTTGACTTCCTACTTTGAATACTAAACTTTACAAATTTATAGTAAATATGATGTTAAGTTCAGCTTTTATTTTGTTGAGTTCTTTTCGTTAATCGATAACTAAATTCAAATGAACAGTTCTACATTATAAACATCATAATTTATATCGATGAAACAGTCAAATTTCTAATCATGATTATGAATAAGAAAACGTTTCATTTAATTGCAATGTTATTTATGTTCATAGAAGCCGAGAATCTTCTATTGTATCAATACTACTTTTTCTAACTAATCATGAATCATGATACATCATTGACATTTTAGGTATCAATTTTTACAGTCATTTTTTCTAATAGAAACATTGGAAACGTGTAACACACGACAAGAATAATCTTGGATATAATATCAATAAATAATTTACAGTAATCAATGTATACATATTGAAATCAAGCAAGTAATTATGAATAATTACATTTACATACTATTGAAAACTGAAAACAATGACCCAAAAGTTGACACTTGTTTAATAAGTTTTTTATCAAAATTCTAAATCTATAATATTCCACACATTGGAGATATATATATAGTTTACGAATGTCGGTTACAAAATTCATTTGTTGTAATATAGTGTTTTTCTATTAACACATCTATTTATTGTGATATACCTCAGTAAAAATAATCATTTTCAGAAAACTGTTTTACGAATTTGGTTATGTTGAAATAGTATACATGGAAGTATTATGATTGTTATTTTTGTAATTGTTATTTATCTATCCGTAAATGTTACAATAACTATCGATGATTTTCTTAACGCATCGGAAATCGAAAGTGTAGTTCATATCACAGCCGATTTCGATAAATGTTAATAAGTAGTAAATTTATTCTAATACAGTAATGTATTATTCGACTAGAACAAATTTAATTGTCCATTTCCTCTAGCGATGTTCAATCATCGATATAAATTGAAGACAGGATGTATCATACGAGCTACTATTCGACTAGTAATCTTTAAATTTTATGTAAACGATTATTCACGAGTAAATATGAATACATGAGATAAGAAAGTCGATTTCCCACAACAAATCTAGTATTTGAAATTCAAGTTTAAATCAATCAAATATTTTCTTCTACGATAATAATTTGATTGGTTGAGAAAATTTTTTTCAACTATGCTACGTCTTGTAAAATGGAACTATGCTATTCATTTACTCAATAAGTGGAATCATTAGTTGAAAAAAAAAACCCTACACTTTCTATTTAACTTTTCTCCACTATTAGTAATACATTTCAATGAAGCTTATTCGAGATATTATTTGATCATAGTGGATTTCTCTTGTTCTAATCAGTCATTAAATTGTTTATTTTGAAAATAAAAAAGGCGTTTCCTGAACATATAATGAGAATATTCTTCGATTACATATAGTACCTCCTTATTGATTTTGGATTCTAATGACTAGCAGAGTCGATACGTATGTGTGTACATTCGTGATTAAGAAGCTTAGCATCGTTAGTTGCGCATATATGTGCGTGTTCGTTATGTTTGTACATTTTGTCAATTAAGTAAAAGAGAAAAGCGAACGCATACGATCGCCTTTTTTTTCTTGTTGCTACTCTTAAAAAAAATCTCTTCCGCTAAATTGTAGTCTATCTTTTTTTTTTCTCTCTTGAAATATACGTACATGAATAAATATGGATTGGATCGGCGGTAGTATATATATACGATGACGCTGCGGAGTTTATCGTGTAAGTGAAGTAAATGAAGTGTGTTGAGTTCATCTTTGCTTTAAGGAAAAAAAATAGAATAGACAAAAAAAGGAGAAGTCACTCGCGAGCAGACGACAACGATCGATAATCTTATTTTGGTCGATTGATTGAAAAAAAAGAAGAAAAATTATTGATATCCGGAGAGAGGAAAAAAGACGTCGTACCATATGTAACAAACTCGATTTTGTTCGATGTCGTCGTCACAAATCAGCTTGACGTGTGCTACTATAGACGAACATAGTGGCACTTTTTAGTTGCATGGACTAAGAACAACAAGATCTGGCCAGTAGTCGAATAATGTATTCTCAAGTAAGTTTTCTTGTTCACATTTCTACATCAAATCAACATAAAAAAAAGGCAACATGAATGTATTCATCACATGCCCTTGATTAGATATAATGAACTATTAAGGCACGTGGTTATGAATACTATGGTGTTAGCTGATAAACGACGAAATAAAAATCCTTTCGAATTTTCTTGTTTCTTTTCATCATAGAAAATCTTTAGTTTAATTCACACAAGCGAATCATTTCGAAAACACGAGAACATTCAATATGGAACGTTTCATTGTACTGATCTATTGATGAAACGAGCTTGATCAGAACTACAATCATCTCAATCAATTGTGTCAAGCTTTCCCCTGATGCATCATGAAAATCTTCATTTTATATACGTGTAAAAAGATTTTGAATGGTGTATACTTGACTCTGTTTTATAATTCCTAGGAATGTGAAGAAAATATGAAAAGACAATTGAATAAATTATAAAGTATCTCCAAAACGTATTCAGTTTTCTTGTCTTATATGATGATTAAATTTAAACACTTGCTCTTTTCAGTTTCATCGAAATTCAACAAACAACTCAGAGTCTTTCATTTTGATTTTCTTACATTTCAAGTGTTGCATATGATTTGATTCGGTGCATAATATTCAACATGATCATTTGATAGATAGACGAATCACAATTGAAATTTTGAAATGAATCAAGATCTTAGTCGGCAATCTAATCATACACGAAATTATGAAAGATTCACATCATAATTGTAAACATCGTGTTCGATAAACTAGAATACCTTATATGTGTTTACTCGAGAGGATTGTGCATCAAATGATGACAAAAAATTTGTCATTGTCAATAAAAAAGGTTTAAACAGCAAGAATTATCCATCTATAATCTACTATTGATTTGTTTACATCAATCTACATCGAATTAATTCTACAAATGAAATCTTCTACTTTGACATTAAGAAATATGATATTCAATAAACTTTGAATACAATAATCTAAGTGAGACTGTATGAATGAACCCGAACAAATAGTTGAATGATATATGAAATAAAAATTCAGAAAAATAAATTAAACGATTTATTAGATTTTTTCTTGATCATCATGAATGATATTTTCCTCATTGTTACTCATGATATTGAACGAACAGCAAACAAGATGCTAGATTTGAATGTGGACATTTTTTAGATTTAGAACAATAATCTCATAGTAGAATCCCAATGGCTTTACATAAGTCATAATCAACTTAAAATGTTCTTTGAGATATTCTTGTCGTCGATAGCATGAACAATGTTTCCACATTTTCATGATGAAAAACAAAGTAATCACGTCACATATACCAATATAAGTATACACATCAATATTCAAAACACTGAATGTTAAACGTGATATTGTTATTCATGCTTCATACAGATGATAAGTATAGCAAGAGTATTCAAAATAAAGCTTACAGAAGTTATCTAATATTGGTAAATTTTCTTTTCTAAGTCCTACTAATACGTTTCACTTTTATCACAGCGTGATCGATTTTATTAAAAATTTTTGGATCGATCTTTTATGTTATTAATCGCTTGTAAATTTAAACTCTTCTGTACGATTCAAATACAATTTCTCTCGAAACGATTGCATTAGTATTGCAAAGAAAGAGAATGTATGACTCAATTTTCTTTTAGCTTCATTGAAATTTAGGATTCATGAAAATTTTCACTCCATTGATAACGTCTTGCAAGACTGATTGTTGTGGATTTCTCCAGTGAATGATGCAAACTATGTTTGATTCTGCATATTCAAAGAAAACAGCAAATGTAAGATACTTTCTTTATCTTGTTATGAGTGATGGTATATCAAGGGAACAAGCCAAAGAACAGACATATTTCAAGCAATACCATTTCTACATCTTCGTTTGAGTGTTATTATGTCGAAGAATATTTCTCTGAATATGAGACATTCCATTTTCGTAGTCTGATATCTATCAATTGATTGAAGAGAGCATCAATAATTACAACTTCATATGTCATCAGATGACGTTTCATTTCTTATTTTTTTTCTCTTCCATGAAATAGTTACATAGATCTGAAATAACTCAAATTTTGACTTATATTTTGATTATTTATAAAAAGAATAAAAATCTGTTCTCGATTAAAATAAATTAGGATATGTTTGCAATAAAGAAAACTAAAATTCGTAAGAAAGTAGTTTTTTTCTATGAAGTATGCCGTGAAAATTGTCTTCATTTCTCTTCAATGACAAAAAGTCTTTACTCAACATTTGACGCGATTGATTCGAATGCTGCAGAACTTTTCATATGAAATATTCTTCATTGTTGGTCAGTATTAAACCGGCATAGTATAGATTATATTAGAAATATTGAATGATTCATAGAGTAACTATCAGTTGATGTGACTTTTTCTTTCACGAGTTTAAAAGTTGAAAATTATAAAGGTACTGATTCTTTTCGCCGAAAGTTTAAATTTAATTGGGATAAAATTTAATGAAAAGTTGACTTGCCGATGGCGTGTATTGATAAAGAATTATTCGTACATTATTCTTGTTCATTTGACGTTTAATAAAAGTTGACCAATCTTTAAATACTGACGCAAGTACTCATTTCATGAATCTTTTTAAAATGTTCTTCTCAATAGTACTTTACATTGATAAATTACTTAATCGATAGAAATAATCTCTCAAATGAAGCATCTCTAGGCAGATATCTTCCGGCTAAGTAGATGATTAGAGAAGCTTTAGATACCCAGGTCGAGCATTCCGAGACTGAGATCCTACTATGGACCCCCAAATAATCCAATAATATCCGATAGGATCTTATCGGAAATTGTGGGATTCTTTGGTATTGGATTCCGATAGGAAGTTGTCGGAGAATGGATTCGATGATTTCCGGCAGTCGGTCCGGTAGTTGGAAAACTTCGGATACTCTGGAATTCCATGCAAAACTATCGAATATATAGCTGAATACTAGATATTCATTGAACCCCCCCCCCCTCTCCCCCCGGACACACAGTTCCTTCCTCGCCAGTAATTAGCTTCAAAATTAAAGTAGTTCATTATACTTCACGGTAAGTTTTATTAAATAGAACTTTAATTAAACACAAAAAATAAAAATAAAATTATCGAAATCAATAAAATAGAATTTAAAAGACTCGATAACAATAAAATTAAAATAAATTAACAAAAGTGAAACAAATGCAAAACAGAAAAAAATTAAGAAAATGTAAGAAACTAAAATAAGAAGAATATAAAATAAATAGTTTCGTCTCACTATTTATGGACTTCATCCCATAACACAATCTGAAACAAAATAGAATTAAACTAAAAATTAAGAAAATTAAAATTAAATATCGGAAATGAATTAAATAGAATAAAAAAAACGAATTAAAGTAAAACTTAAACTATGAAAAAATAAAACATATAAATAAATGGTTTAGACTCACTTCTTATGGATATTGCGCAATACTAAAATCTGAAACACAACAGAATGAAAAAGAAAACGAACAGAATTTCTTTTTAATAACGTCTATATCCTGGTTGATTGAATTTGCACATACCATTGTGCTGTGTATGGGTGAGGAGCTGTAAGTAAGTTGAAGAAGATCGAGTCAAATAAAATAAAACACAATCAATATAAAAACTATAAGTTGCGAAAAACTTAAAATTTTCAATATATATAAAAAAATATATAATATAAAAACAAAATATACATATATAGTTAAGTCGAAAAAATTAATTCAATTAAAAGTATGAAAATTTATAATATCATATAAAAGTTTAAGTACAAGAAAATAGTGTGCAGCTCAAATTCATTGATGAAATAAAGTAAATATCTACAGATACTCTCATAGCATCAGATTTCGTCGGATCCTACGATCGGACATCATCAGATCCTTTTGTCAATATCCAACGAAATGCGACGGTGAAAATCGTCGGAAATTAATGGATACTAACGGTTTTCAACCGTCGGATCCGACTGGCTGCCGACAGTTGGAAAGCGTCAAATTTTTCAAGGATCTTATCGAGTCCTGTTGGGAATATTCGACCTGGGCATGTTAATGTTCTCTGTGGATACTCTAACACATCATCGAACAATGCTTTGATGAATTTAATAGCCCTATCTTTTCCAAATCTAAATTTCATTCGCATATTCTCTAATATACCTGAACCATTGAAAACGTATTTATTCGAATATTTTCATCATCTGGTCGAATGCTTTTCTCATTTGTGTTAGATTCGATTAAACATTGAGTAGTTCTCTACGTGTCTGTATTAAGTAGCAACGCTCCTTTTTTACGAAAGGTAAGGTTTAATTTCAACATTTTGTGACTGAACAAAGCTATTATTACAAGAAGTTTTATTCCTCTTCTTGGTAGCCTACTCCAAAATTGTTGCTTTTCTATGTATCATAGAATAATAGAATTTTTATTTGTAATTTATTCGTTAAACTTTAAATTAGTGCTTTTCTTGAATGATCGTTAACTGACTTTCACGGTGAAAGAAAGATTTTCAGTTTCTGAAATACCGAAGACTAAATTTCGCCTAAAATATTTTTGATCACTGTATACAAAAAATTGACACGTGATAGCAATCCTTAATCGCTATGTCTATGTCCGAAACTCATTAATAAAAAAATGCTCAATCAATGCAAACTAATTGTTTCTCCGTTTACACGTATATTCGGACAAAAGCTTTGACAGGACTTCGACAGACTGGACAGGTCCTTAAACTATGACCACATGAAACGCAGCTTGATAGATGCCCACATGGTAAACAAGCCACTTGACGTTCTGTAGCCCAACAAAGTACACACAGGGTCTCCTCTTCCTCTAAAATATGAAAGAAATAGATAGATATCACAAGTTCCTTGTTTTTATAAAGTACCTGTTTGTTGCTTTGTTATGGATGGCACTGTAGCTGCCACCAATTCCTTTGGAGATTTGATACCTTGAATAATAATAAGTTAATAAAAAACAATAAAGATGGCAAACTATTTACACACTTTGAGTTTGTGGGAGGCGCACATTCTCTGATTGTGGAGATTCCAATTGTTGCAAACCTTTCTCTTGATCTCCCATATACGTTTTCATCCAATCTTGAGGAACAAGCAAATTATTTTCATTCCCATTAATTGATGCTACCTGTTGATCAAGTATAAGACATGCCATTCGAAGATCATTATCAGTCTTGAAATCATCTTCTGCAAAACAATAATAAACACAACAATAATATGTCAAAGCTGTTAAACGTATATATTTTCTCGTCAACTGACTTTTAAATTTCAATTGAATTTCAAACGCCTTTCTGTAGAAAATAAAAATATAACCCGTGAATATTCAAAGAATCATTTTACTAAATAAAATACCGAATAATTGCGACGGAGAAGCCTGCTTCTCGAAGGTTTTTGACGATAGGTAAATCAAGACGAGCCTTCACCATCCTATCGATTTCATCGTTTGTCCATGGAGCACTTTCTATCACTTCATCGTTCATACTTGTTTGATAGTTTTGTTGACCTATAATTTGGAATAATAAAATGAAAGAACATGTCTTCTTATTACTTTTTTAAAATTATTTATTCACTTTTCAATTCTCGGTTTTTTCGTTGTATAGCTTGATAAAGATCCTCTCCAATATATTGCCGAATGTAAGCACACTGGGGATACCACCGACAATGTTCAATCTTGGGCTGATCACCACTCTGCCAATTCCGTAAAGCACCATTACAATAAAAACATCTTACTATAGTTTTTTCGCCTGAGTAAGGAAAAAGAATACAAATACTAATATATATTTAAAAAATATATCCAACCGGTATAGAAGAATCCTGCATCAACAAATAGCTGAATAGATGGTAAAGGATTTTTTTCGGTATCAGGCCAATTCTGAAAAGTTTCAGAGCGTGCGTAGGCTGATGCATATTTTGAATTCACTGTTTCAACTGTAACATGTGTGCTAGGCTCCGTGGTAATTTTTATACTTGACTCAGAAGAACCATTCGAATTTTTCTCCGTAAACAAAACGAATGGACATAGAGGAGACTTCAATCGGTGAATTTCATAAGGTCGATCAGATGCTGTCCAATTATGGAAGATAACATTACAATGAACGCATATAACACGATCTGCAATACTTGTGTAGGTCCATCCTGCTGAGATCATAATTTTTGCATTAGGCGAAACTAATGGCCAATTTGAGAATGAATTTGTCCTTAGCTTGACGACGGTTTCATTTGATAATGAGTTTATAAATAATTTTGACGGATTTGAATTTCGCTCAAGATTCGTTCGACCGTTACTGATGTTTGAATCGACGATGCTCGTCTGTATGTTACTTTTTATTATTATTGATTCCGGTAGATCTAATAGCACACAAGGATAATATGCAATTTTAATGAATAGCAAAAACTAAAAGCAAACCATTATCAGATAAATATTTTTTATGATCCAAGACGAATTGACAGTTGGGATTTTGCCGCTTGTGTTCTTCAAATGGATCGATATTTGATTTGGATTCGGAGAGATTGAAGACAAAATTACATTTGGCACATTTGATTGTGTCTCCAGCTCCAGTATAGTACAAACCAAACTTTGCAAGAGAACTGTTTAAAAACCTTGAATTGTTTTTGTATCCCCGTGATCCAAACGTTGCCAATCGTCGTAATTCAGATTGAAGAAAATTCAAATTCCGAGATTCTGGTGCAATCAGTGGTGATGTCGCATTCACCATATTCGTCGAAGGTCCAATTGTAGTTGTCATAGTTTCTAAAAAATTTCGATACCTTCAAGGAAGTGCGTTCGTATATGTTGTATAAAATGTATCGTAATAGTATGCTTATATTCTGTATGATACACGTATGCTCTGGTTTTTTCCCCTTATCTTTACTTCTATATCATTGATTACTCTTTCTTTTCATACATGTTGAAAACTAGCTTTCATTATGTAAGGGAAGTTAGCGACCGATTCGAGTTTTTCCTGAATCGATTCATCCCATCAATCGTGCCACTTCTTGGGCGTAGTGTGCCAGATAGAACTCGATCAGCTCTATCTANTAGATAGAGCTGATCGAGTTCTATCTGGCACACTACGCCCAAGAAGTGGCACGATTGATGGGATGAATCGATTCAGGAAAAACTCGAATCGGTCGCTAACTTCCCTTACATCTTTCATTCCGTTCTTTATTACAGTTATATCTTTTATGTTTTCTACGAATTTTCCATCCTTGATTCATATCGTTTAGAGACTTTCCATAAGGAATTCTCCAACACTTAATATCACTCTGAATATAGCATCACATTATTTCATTGAAAGGGATAGAATTTCTGAATCATGAACAGGTGGGATTACGATCTGAAAATCGGCTTTTACCAGTGCATGGAATATTTCTCACTCCTTCCGTACCAGAGGCGTAACTCGATCTCTAAGGTAAGCCGGGGGTGTAACGTCTTTATTCGCACGGATTCTGCACTAAAATACCACTAAAAGTAAATTTTTTTCGACTTCTTTGACTAAAAACCAGAAAAATTTTCAAAAGCAAGAGTTATCAAGTCTAGCGTGCGCGCCCCCCCCCCTCCCCCATCCTCGCTTCTTTCTACATACATTGATAAGGCTGTAACTCATTTATTCGAATTATCTAAACTATAGCGCACATTTAACATTCTTATTTCCGAATGATTCATTGTAGTTTTCAGCAGTTGTATTTATTTTTCCCAATAAACAGTTTCATCAAGCATGAAGTATATCTAATGGCATTAGGGTATGGGTATCTATCATTACTAACACGCGAACAAAAGAGCAAAAAAAGGCACACTGCATGGTTACTCACATCTTCATCTGAAACAAACATTCATATTATCTGTGGGCAGCTGAATATATATATATATATGTAGTCAACTGTTCACACAAAGATAGTGCCCACGTTTATTGCAAGCACTGAAGAAATCAGCTACTAGCTCTATTTTCCCAGTCATCACTTTAATTTCAAGCAAGCATAGATGAGCTGACGAAACTTTTCATCTTACACAATCAATTGGGAAAATACCCACACCTATACTCACCTCTATATTCATATTTACTTGCACATTCTAATCGAGATGCGTTAATGAAGTTTACTGAAACATTAATGCGTATTGATTGCGTAATCCGTATGATGAAATAGAACGAATCACACACTTGAGCTTTATACATTTTGTTGCATAATACCAATGCAATCTTTGAGAAGGATGCAACTTCCTCTGGATTCCTGTTCTAATTGCTAATGAAAATGAGCGTGAATTTTGAAAAATCAAGAAACGAACTAGTGAAAATATTTTTATGTGAAATGAATTTCTAAAACTTTCCTCGAAAAGTCTTTAGGGACTTTCACCATATCAAAATACGTAGATACTTGAGTCTTTTTCCAACTGCTTTTTCTCTCTAAAAGAATCTGCTTCCCAGAAAACTAACGAAAAACCATTTCCCACTGTGCAGAAACCTTTGAAAGAGTTCCTGAGACTAAGAAATGAGTTTCCCAGTCGTTGGGGACCTTTTTTTAAAGGGTTCTTGAAAACTCTTCGATTTTTCTCGGAAAATGCTCTATATGAAGTGTCTTATGAACGATTACAGTCTTAAAGAACTGTTTAAAGTGTTACAAGCTATAAGAGAACACTCATTATTTATCAAAAAATGTACATTTAGACTTCAGTATTATAAATTTTTTCTTGAATGCGAATGTGTGTCTGAATCTTTCTATGCCAAGGTCAATCAAAACGGACATTCGTTACGGACCGTTTACTTGACGCAGTTATACGAACCGTATCGTTCGAACTAGGTATGGTAGAATTCGTGTCATAGATATCCATAGCGTAGAGGGCTCCACATATCGATTGATGAAAAGTAAATATGTAACCAATAGTAGTTGAATATCGACTACTTTCTACAGTTATTTACTACATAGCTTGAGGTTTTATTTGTGACTTACCTATCAGAATGAAGGGTAGCATATAATGATGTAAAAATACTAAACACGAATTTCTATCATAATGGATAGAGGACAAGACAAAAGAAAAAATGCCTCCAGCTGATGATTTCTTTTCGACACGATAAACGAAAATGCATATATTTATTTCATTGAATTGGAAAAAGGGAAACTTCAGGAGAGCACACTAGAAAATTTTGATGATTGGAATATGGCGTCACAGCCCCCCCCCCAACACCATCTTACACCAGCCGGGCCATCCCGATACATTTTTCTCTCCATGCTACTTCTTATCAATGAATCACTTTTTGACGACCTAGTCCGAAGCGTTCATTTTCTATACACCATTTTTATTTCAATAATAATGATATATTAATCAATTCAAGAAGAATTAGCATGCTCACACCCACACTCATTCGAGAAGAACGCAATGACCTTACTTCCCCATCATGACGACAAATAAAAATACCAACTATTCATTATTTTTTCTTTTCATTGTTTTGATCTTTACTTCCTCAGTTGGAAGACGAAAAAATCATGAGGTCGAGTATCGGTGAAAAGGAAATTGGGTCAAGGAATTTGAGCAAAAATGCTATTAAACGTAGAATAAAATTGGCAAAAGAATATATCAACGATGAATTAAATCAGCGAAGAACAGACTCAAAGAATTGTTTTCTCAATAATGAAAATGAAAATTTAAGCAGAAAAAGCTATATTAATAGAAGGTGGCCCTCAAGAAGAAGAAAATTTTACTGAGAGGTTTTTTGCTCTCATTTCTTCTCACTGTCCTGATTTTTAACTGAAAATTATTTTCACTGAAAAATGCACTCGAAGAAATGCTTTTCGCTGAACAGACACCATTTCGAATAACTTCGTCCTTTAATTACCATAGTTTAATGTTGAGAAATAGTCAAACGTGCATATTTAAACAGCTAGGAGAGTCTTCGGAAACAGATTTTTCATGGAATCGTGAGAGCGGGGGGTTTAAGGCAAGTCGGAATGAAAAATTCACCTCATTAAGGCCTTTGATCACATATTCAAAAAAATTAAGCATTTCATATATGTTAAGAACCAGAGATGGAAAATTCCGATGGCGGATTAGATGATTGTTGTCAAAGTTGTAGTGGAATGACAATTGAATTTTTCATTCGGAAAGTACAGTTAAAATGAACTTGAAGTGGATCTGAAGTGAAGTTTTAGAAAATCTGATTGAAGTTGAGAAGAAGCAGTGCAGTTGCCCATTCCTATTACAAATTTAGTCGAAGGCAAACTCCAACGAAGTCGAGACTTCAAAGATGCTCCACAGAAATACTTGCTTGCCCGAGAGTTATTCCGCTGACAGGTGTTTACCACCAAGAGTTCCTCTCCAATAGCCGTTTCTCCCATATCTTACTTAGCACAAGTCTTATTAATAAGAAGAGTAAAAACGTGTCTATGTGAGTGCATTGAAGAACTCAATCTATAATCACTCAAATCCCTATCCTTACCGGTACCCATACCTTCGTCCTTAATCTCACTAATAATTTCACTAACACACTCAACAGCAACCTTTTTTCTCACGCCTGTCTATCTACACCGGCATAGGCTCGTTATCATTGGTTCTTAAAAGACTGTATGTTGAATAAAAACGGAAAAAACTAATTCTGGCAATCCGTCCCCATCAATGTCTACCGAATGGCTTGAAATGAGTTGCTTCCTTTGCTATTCTAAGATCAGAAATTCTTCTTGTGTAACATGAAGCCTAGTTACCAATCAAGTTATCTTCATTGAAATGAACTATTGCTATTCGTTTTCAAAAAAACAAATCGATTCGTCTTTCTTATCAAGGCAAATGATGAAATCGATTTTCTTGCGATTCGATTTTAGAAAAAGCGAAGAATGGTGATGGAGCCAGAATTTTTGGCTGGAGAGGAGGAACAGGAACTATACTCACTCCATCACATAAAAACATTTTCGCAACAATCATTAGTAGTATAAAGCTTTTCAATTAATCAATGTGAAACGTTTTCATTGACTTTGTTTCCTCGAACTACAAGCTGAACTAACACACAAAGAAACAGAAACATATTCCAATATTACTGCTGTTTCACGTATCACGACACTTCACTGATAAAGTTTTTCACAAAATCTTTTACCCAATGGGCTGACCTGAATGAAGCTTCAAGTGCAGGTCTTTTTTGCGCTGATTACTGATTTCAATATGTTTTTAAATTGGGTTTGACGTCGAAGATTAGTTTTCAAATTAAAAAAAATCACATTTGGAATTTCCTAATCAAGAAACATTATCAAAAATGCTAAGAGACATACTATTCCATGCAAAATAGAATTCTCAACAAGCGGGATCATTTACGTTTTGCTCTTATCCCATACAACAAGCTCTACGTTGTTGAACAGTTTGCAACATAGCGTCCAGCCACTCAAGCAGGCAAAAGTTTTCAAAAACGTTATTAAGCACCCAAAAAATGACGGAAAATCGAGAAAAGTAGGCGTCTTTGGATGAAAATCGAAGTTCTCGATTGTGAATGAAAAAACTCATTTTCCCTCAGTTCTTGTATGTTTCATCGAGTTTTCAACCAAACATCGCGTGTGAAAGCAACAAAAAAAGAGAAAACGTGGTTATTCAATGCATAGTCAGTATCAATAACTGGATTATAATATGAGTACTTAAGTATTAAAAGGACAACCACTGTTTCTTTTTTTTAATGCATCTACACGTGTTTCTCGGTCGACAACTCAATTAATCGTGGTAGAAGGGGAGAAAATGAGCGTTTTTCACTCTCAATCTGAAACCTTAATTGTCATCTGAATGCATCCACTTTTTCTCGAGTTTCCTTCCTTTTTTGGGTGCTTAAACGCGTTTTTGAAAACTTTTCTTTGCTTGGGTAATGATCTTCCGATTCAATGTTGTAACTGGACCCTTTTATAGAACCATGTATGTACGGCAATGACCAATATGTGTAAAAATTTAATATTTTTGAGCACGTAAAGTGTTTGAAATTTCTTCCACAGAAACCTGTGTAACTGCGTTACGCTATTCAATAAAGCTTTCTGAAAGTTATCGACATTTTCCTCCAAAACCAATCATTTTCTTTTCATAAATAGCGCAAGATAAGCTGAATTGAATTGCATTTGGACTAGCCTTATATAACTGGTTCAGTTTCTGAAATAAATAAAAACACTGCAAAAAAATGTACCTTGTCACATTTGGACAGGGCGATTGATATTTCATGGGAATCATTGTAATAGACAAAATACACATCAAAAGTCTCGTGAGAGGGGATTCAGTTACTGGTGCGGAATAAGGATTACTAAATTATTAATATGAGCAAATAAGGTCTGTACCCTTGTTCTTTACTAAAAGATATCGTACCTGGTAGCAAGATCGTTTCTTCAAAATCAGTTTCAAAATACAATTCTGAAGAAAAAAATATGAAATAGATAATGTTTCCCAAAATGAAATCTATGTTACTGAAAAACTTATTTCTGCACACCTATTTAAGTTATAAGCAATGTAAACAAACAGAGTGGGCTTTTTTCCAATCCAACATGTAAAATCTTTTTCTCCCCATGTTCTCATTCCTGATTTTAAGTGCAAAGTAAAGAGAGAAAGAGAACAACTTGCAGCGTTATTATCAAAACACTCTTTGTCTTGCTCTTGAATGCCTACCCAGGTGAAAGCATACGGTACGTATACGGCCGTTTACGGTAATTTACAGTGGACCGCATCCTTCTTCCTGGGTAGGAGGAATTGTACCTAAGCCACGACCATTTTCTGCTGAACCTTGCTCAATTATCAGCACAGATTTGGTTCTTATTTCAACAGTAAATAGATCGTATAAAGTTATAAAAATGCTGCAAATTTCAACTCAAACGGAGGCACCATTCTCGAGACATAGAGCTCAATAGAATCGGTCCTGAATCAAAACTAGAGAACGATTTTTTGAAAACATTTTCACTATTTTTTCGTTTTCTCAGGAACCGTGTAAGTTACCGCTGATATTTTTCCAGCATAGATACTATCTGTCGCGGGCTATCTTCTGGTGGTAATGAAAGTACCCCATCGTAAACTAAAGTTTGATTGATATCATGAATCATTTTCTAAACGGCTGCTCAAGTCTATACTGTAACTTAGTCAAATCAATGCGATAGAACTTTTAGAAAATAGACTCATTTGAAACAGCACATCAAAATACATCGGAAAATGTAAATTAAAATTTGGCTATTATTATTTCGGTATACAAAACTTTTTGAAAAATTTTATCAAAAATTCATCTGTAAGAAAATTGCAGTATCTTATATTTTATTATTTCATTGCTCGAAACCAATGTTTTGAGGAAAATAATTATATATTCTGATAGTGCTTAAAATTCTCTGCAAATCGATGTATAAATATCTTCAATAATATACTTTTGCTAAAAATAATGTCACCAGAATGAAGATAGTTTTTCAAATTGAATTTTTCATTGTTTTGTTTTCAATTTCTCAGCCTTATTCCAAGAAAAGAACAGAACTGATTTCAAATGGAATTACATATTATTATCGAGCGTTTAATTCTCTATTATTGAGTATCTTGGGAAGAACTGAACGTTAGTAAATCCAGATATGGAGTGAAACTAATATTTTGGCGCAGAAGTAAAGAAAACATTGAAACAGTTGAGACAATGCCCGCTGAAATTCGACCACCAAAGCTAAGAAAATTTTTCTATACAGTAGGCCAAACGATAAAGCATATATAGATGAAAAAGTACCAGATAGCTGGAATATTGTATGTTATTCATTTGTCGAGCTATCGTGAGTGAAAAAGCTAACCGTCTTCCAGTTTATGATGTTTGAGTTATTCACATATTGCTACTGTCATTCATTGAAAATAGAAGGACTATAATGGTGAATTTTCTATATAATTTGTAACTTATCATTTTCTACAAAATGGTGAGAAAATTCCAGAAATGCAAGTTCGTAATCAATACAAAAGCTTGCATATACTGTCTGTAGCGAGCTTATCAGTGTCAAGGAAAAAGGACTCAAGCACTCTTCAACGATTTTCAATAATGGGAATCTTAATTTTTCTCGAATTGGGACTCTAACCTGTGTCGAATGGCACAAACAATTCTTTCGAAAAAGAAAAAGAATTTCGACCTATTTTTTCACTTGGAGGGGTGTAGAGAAATTTCGAAAAATGTGATTCATAGCAGTGCATGAATATGTCGGAAGAAATTTTCGCAAGAAAAATTAAAATTTGAATCATCAATGGAAGTTTCGATACTATTTTTCTCATGGGAAACGTGACAATATCGATGGACTTTAATTTTTCTGCTCACTAAATGTATGCAACCAGTAAAAGAAAATTTCTTATAGTAGAAATTTGTTTTTCATTATTCAACATCATTTTCCCTATTGATAGTAAAATAATTTTTATTGGTTTCAATTTTTCTTGAGGTATATTTAAACTTCAGACGAAGTTAACTTCCCTTAAAATGTAAATTTCCAACGAAATGAAAAAATCCGGAGCACTTTTGACTCGACAGAAAACTAAATTCCGAAATTAGAGGAGAAATTTCCCGATCATTGTATTTAGAAAGTTTCTCTCAACTTATGAAGACACAAGACCGTATCCTAAAAAAAGAGAATTTTTAGAAATTACTAGTCAATTAAGGAAATTATCAAGCAGTTTCGAAAATTTCTCTTGTTTTTCAGGATAATATCTTGTTCCTTTTATAGAGTAGATAGAAATGCTCAAAATATAACTGTATGGAACTTTCAGCAATTTCGTGGTATTTTCCGGATTTACCCACAATTTACAAAATTTCTCTTGTTTTTTCTATAAAGTAGATAGAAGTATTCAGAATTTAGTCATATGGGAATTTCCGTAATTACCGACATTGCCTTGTGATCGGTGGAACCGTTGAGAGGAAGATTTCGTTTGTAGGTGACAAATATCTTTGAGTTAAGTAAATTTACTTTTTCGGGAAGTTTGAACTCTGCTGTTTTTCCTCTGATACTTTATGTGGAGAAGAGAAAGCTAATCTGAGCATATCTGTCACAGAAAAAAAATCATTTTTCATTAATAAAACCTTTTGGCATCAAATGATTGGCATATTATCAAAGAGACCGATTTTAACCGGAACAGTTGTTATTCGCTTGAAAAGTTCATTTGTGGTCATGGATTGAAAAGTTTTTCAACGCTCGTTTTTTCAAACCAAACATAAGATCATATTTAATTATTCTGAATGTTTCTTTGTTCAGGAAAATTGAATTTTTATTCCCAAGAACGATGGCATAATTCCTATTGCTCTTCGTCTAAACTCGTCATTGATTATTAATATCGACGATAAAAGCTCAATTTTTTAAGGGAAACAATAAGCCTTAGAATGAGATAGAGTTAGAACTGGTCCAAGGGGGCTGGATTGATGTAGGACCGGTTGAGATCATCAAAGCGGTCAGCCATCACTGGTTTAAAATAATTTGAAACCGGTCGAACCGTAACGGTTAGAATATTCACGATTACTTCGATCTCCGAGATAAGATTATACTACCTCTTTCTAATCATAGTTCCAAGCTCTGCAGTGAAAGATATTTTTCTATACTAATGTGTTAAAGACATATTATCCGAAGTGTAATTTACTTGACAGCATATTAAACTTTTACGGGTAGTTTAAAGTTTCTCTATGACTGGGAAAAAATGTTTTTAGAAGGAATGGGAAAAACTCAATTTTTTATGTTAATTACCTTTTGCTTACCATTCATTGTGTTTTCAAATTGATAGCCAAGTGAACGATTGTCTGCCATTCATCAGTAATTCGTCTTTTGATCTAATTATAAATATAAGAATCAATTGAAAATAGTGTAGTCTTCTCGTTAAAACGGTTTAATGAACTATTTACATTAGCAGATAGTTGACCACGTTTGTGAGTACGTTGTTATATGTTGATCATGAACGAAAACAGAAAGAAGTACATATTTAAATTATTTGATACTCAAAAGTTCAAAAACATGAAGAAATAACATATACGAAAAAAGCGTAAACAACAAGGGGTGGAAGTTGCAAACTGGTTGCTTAGTGATACGCCACCTACGATTCTTGAATCAGTTAACGTTTTTTTTTATAGATCTGTTATGATCTCCATGAGATGTATAGATTTGGAAAAGTTATGTCACTCTTCTTTTCAGACCTATGTCCTTTTCATTCTTGCATGGATTGAGTACGATACGATAATCTCTTAGCTATATATTATACCATTATATAATCTAAGATTCACTAGCTAAGATTCAAGTACAGTGGTAGAATTTACTTGAGACTAAGTGATCACACGAATCGTCGCTCAATATATACTGCATCCTAACAGAATTGAATCGTATTTATTTTCTTTATATAGCTATTTTATTCATAAATATGTATCTATTGATGACAAGAAATACTGTAATGATCGTTCGAAAATAGCAAAAGATAATATTTGTTATCAATAGTTAAATACTAAAATGTTATCGTAGAGCATGTTTATATATACAAATGTATTGTTTAAAAGTTTGTGTTAATAATCACAATGGACAGAAAAAAAGAGAAAGACTCGCGCTCTTAGGAAACGAAAAGTTCATCTTATATGAATTTCATCGTTAAGTACTACGTACATGTAACAAGAAACTCATCTAGAACAAGTAAAAACAATAAATAGATAGTTTATTTTACAGTAAAAAGCAATTGAGAATCACAAAGAATAGCAGAGAGAGAGAGAGTGTTGAATTGAAATTTTTAGAATCTTAGAACATATGTACGCATATATTGTCTTTTACTTTCTTCCTTTTGATTAATATTCGGTTAGTTCGCCTTCGATAAAAGACTTATCGTTAACAAGTGGATAACTAGCCATTGTACTAATACCGCACATATTATTCTTGTTTCGAGCTATTTTGATGTATCCTTTATCTCCCCATGCAGCTGACCAACTATGGAAAACAAATAATGTGAAAACGTATTATCATATATTCAATATAAAAAAAAAAGAATTTCTCCAGTTACCTATTCTTAACAATATAATATTCTAATTGACCTTTCACAGGATCACTTGAAATACCATAGCCTACAGCCAAAACACCATGATCAAGTTCTTCTGATGAACAACTAGGGTCAGAGTAAACACCTAGAAACAAAGATTAAAGAATGAACCTTTCTAATAACAACGTTATAACTGATTTTGATTGAAAACCGAATTTCAGCAGCTTAAATAACCTACATTACATTTTTTTTCTTTGTTATTTGTCCTAATACAATTTGTGGCCTACTAAACTGATGATGAAATACGAGTATTTTTTCTCTCTCAGTTATTTACACACCTGACGTATAAAATTGAAAAGTTGATTGACTAGCATCGATAGCAACTGAAACGGGTCCTTGAAGAGCTAATACTTCTTGTAATGCTGTTTCATTGCCTTCTGGAATGTCAACAAAACCATTACATGTTGAAGCAACAGATTTTCGACGAAATTTACAAGCCGCTTCATCCTACACGAAATAGTCAATCAGAAAAAAAAACACATTTCTATATTACTACAGATAACTAAATCAATCTTACTTTGCCAACATATGGATATGTTGTTTCATCATCGATACCTTTATTATCATGTACATATTTAAATCCGTTATCCATTAAACCACCGTTACATCCATTATTACCCCAATTGGTCGAGCAATCAACAAGTTGTTGTTCACTTAAACTAACTAATTTACCTGTTGCTCGAGCATGATGACCTTCAAGTGCACCAGTCTAAAATATGTTTATCAATAGAAAGAAAAATCTATCTTAATTTCATTTATTGCTTACAGTGCTGAATGCCCAACAAGAACCACATTGACCTTGATCTTTAACTGGTGTTACAATACCTTGATCACGCCAATCGACCGATGCCGGAAGAGCTACATATGGTGATACCGGAATATGAGATCGTCGCAAATCAGAATATTGAGAACGATCGGAATTTTTACGACGATATCCATTAAATATATGTCGAAATTCTTCGTTCGTCTACAATGAAGTAAGAATTTCTTTCAAATTATTAATATTGACTATTCTTTTTCTGTATTACATATGTAGTAAATTGATTGATGCCGAGTCGATATGTATGTAAACCAAGATCATGCTCAATATTATGTTGAATAATCATTTTAACATGTTGAGAAAAAATTTTAAAACGATAAAGTTCGTCTACGCTTGTATTGTACACAATATTGTAGCCTTTTTTAAAATTTGTCCATAGATTATCAATATGAGATTCGACAGTTTCCAACGATGGTAAAGAAAAGCCATCACCAACTGAAATTGGTGATGATGTTACCAATGAAACAAAGACAATGGTAAAAATTATGATCGAACGCATTTTTCAAAATAAAATATATCTACAAAAATGTATAAATTGTTTATATACTCATATTTGTTTTCGTCAACAACAGGCCACATGATTTCAAGACTGAATATGAATACTATGGATGGACTGATTTTTTTTTCTCATTTTTTCTACTGCGTACAAAATATGTGTGGTGTGCACTTTTTATGCGTCGAAGTTTTGCTAGAGAGAGAGTCATGTAGAAAAAAAGAGAAAAAAACAAGTCATACTTCTTACATGATCGGTATGACTCATCCTACTTTATGCATGTCAGCTGACAGTGTCTTTTCTAATACTGACTTATCAAATGCATCGATTTCTTATTTTTCTTTATTGTCGAAAAAAAAATCCGAACGTAAATATCAAACTGCAATCTTTTCTTAACTATGAATTTAATCGTTTATTTTTTTCAAATTTGATTCATCATCTCAGAAATGAAGAGAGAGTACAATACGAAAATTTCTTTTCTGTAAGGTTCGGTGCAAAAGAAAGAAAAAAAAACAGAATACACACATAGCGAGAAAAAAAAAGAACTGTTATATAATAATGATATAATTATTAATACATTGAGAAGAAAAAAATGAGAAAAATGAATTGAATAAGGATTATTGATTCATGCGTTTTTGCTTGACGTCAATCGGAAAACAACAAACAAACAAAAAAATAATCATTTGGTTTTGCATTGATAAAAAAAAAAAAGAAAAGAGAAAAGAAAACACAAGTATCTGAGTACAGAAAGAATATGTGTGTGTAAGGCGAGGCAAGTATAAAAAACAAAAAAAAAACGGGGAACTGTCCTACAACACAACAAGTCGTGAACATCGCACAATTTTTTTGTTTTATTTTTATGACTAGATGAAATAAAAGATATCGATCAAACAATAAAACAAGATGTTATGCAACAAGACCAATTCGTGCTGCTTTAGCTGATAAAAATGCATGTAAATGGAAGACAAACGGTTTTGGAGATGTACCAAAATCTAACTCCTAGAAATATTCCAACAAAAATACATTTAATCATTCAGAATAATATTTATTTTCTTCTTTCTTTCTCATACCACAACCCCTTCTTCGCCATGAAAATCTAATGTTAATAAATGTTCATTATCGTCGGCTGATGAACGAAGCTTTTCAAATGGTTGTTGCCATAATAAACGTACATTACCCGTACTTGTTGCATTACCGACACTTGTTACTGAATCCGTCGGATCACTATACAATGTAAAGCCGTGTTCATAATGTAAAAATAATTTACACGTTCGATTATTCCATTTACAAGCTGTGAGGGAAAAAAAGAAACATCGACATAATTGATGAGATACAATGAATGGTTCCGTCTTGCATTATATTTTTTCATCAGTCTCAATCACTCTGATCTCATATCTTACAGGGACATATGAACTTTATCATAGCAAAACACATCTGTGCAAGAAATGAAATCTGAAGATCGACAAGTGCTTATGCGAATGATTTATACTGACATGTATGTCATCGATACATACGAGTAAACAGTTACGAGACATGGTCAGTTAACCTTTAACTATGACAAAGACAAAGCTAGAGTGGTCAGACTTTACCTCGTCATCCAGTTGCCATACTTCATCTCAAAGCGAAATTTTTGGATGATGAATTTTCTTAGATATCTGTTTAAAAAAACGAATCCAAGTGTCAAGAGAAGATATTTTATCAAATCTTCCTATCCTCAAATTCTACGTTAGCTATTCGCTTAGACGATCGCTGAATCGGCATATCGAAACAGTTGACATTGATTAAAACACAAGAATCAAACAGGTATTCATTGACTAGCGCCAGAGAGAAGTCTTATCAATGTTTAGTGAAGTCTCTTATATTAGCTCTAGAACTTTTTCTATGTACATCATCAGATATTTTTCATTATTCTTAAGAAAAGATACTAGCTGATAAGATGTAAAATACAATATATGACCAGGAACTATGGCAATCCGGTTACACATTAAATCAATAGAAAATTTTTATTAACATACGAAAAACAACTTCTTTTATTCGTACGACAGCACTTTGTAAACATTGACTGATTGCTTTAGTCCAATAATTTAAATCAGCTTTTGTTTCAACTCGAAATGTATGTGATACAACACCAAATTTAGTTCCGACACGTAATGACAATAATGATGCATCTGAATCATTATTTGTATCACGTGATGACTGCACAAGCCTTCAACAAAAACAAAGATTGCCCAATGAAGGCTAAAGAAAAAAAAGGAAGGTTATTTTTTCCTCGTTCTACCTTGTTGAAAGAATTGAATAAATGAGATCTGGTTCTCGACATGTTTGTCTTGATACAGGCGCACAACATAGAAAACATATTTCGGCATCAGTTAAAACAAGAAAAACAGGTTTCCAAGATTTTGTTGTTGATGCTGTATCATCCGTATTTATTTGTTCGGTTAGCCAACCCACTGCTTTGACTTCACTAGCGTGTCGAGCAACATAAAAATATTCTTCAATTTCAGGTAAAATTTCCAAAAGACAACGAGAAATTTTTGAGTGTATAATATGAAACCATTTTCGAGCATGCATGTCATCAACAAAACGCACACTGTAACATGTTTGAGCATAAGGTAAAACGATGTCTAGTATAGAACCATTCGTTGTTGAAGATGGTGCTGTTATTGGTGGTATTGGTGTTACTGTTGTTGTTGTTGTTGCTGATGACGATGATGGTAGTACAAGAGCATCGTTGGTTGAGGATGAACGACGAAATATGTAACATAATCGAAGTGATATACGTTTTGTTTCGTAGAGTACTGAGTCGTTTGGCGTTTGTTGAGGTGTAGCTGCTGGAGGTTTTTTTGAATTTGACAAATCTTTACTTTGAGAACTTAAGGAAGATATATTCGATTCAGCTAAGTTATCTTGAGACTGTTGATGATTATTTTGCTTTCGAGAATATGATGAACTTTGTTTTTGCATTAGAACATTTACTTCACGTAAGTATCGAACTATATTTTAAAAACGAAAAAAACAAAATTTTTTCTAACAAAGAAATATGAATGGTTTAGTGAAAACAATTTTTTTTCCTGTTTACGATGTATATTTTAGAAGTACAGTATTGGTAGATGATGTGAAAAACTGATTCTGTTCATCAGACTAAGTTTAAATGAATCTTAGTACGTCGAAAATAATCTCAGGAGAAGAACTACATCCTTCCGTGATTTATTATAAATCTCTTATTTCGTAGTAGAGAATTATTTAGCATAAATTACGATTACAAGTAACATGAAACTGTCATGCGATTTAGCTACGGTATAATTCTTGTTGAGTTCATCAACACGAAAATCAATGTTTCTTTTTTTTACTCAGTAAACTCAAATTTCTGATTCTTCTCATAATTTCAATGTGTCATATTAATTTATTGAATACCACGAAAAATTTTCTACGAATTTTTCATTTCGTTTCATTCAAATAAATACGATCGTCATAAGCTACTTGCGCTCATCTCGTCTTAGAATCAACAAATAAGTGATGCAGGAAATAAAAAAACCAAAGGAATATTATTAAGAATGTCAAGTTCTATTAGGCCTGCTGATTTTACTTTGCTGTATGAATAACAAATAGGAGAAAAAAAAGAAGCACTCGAATACATCTATGTCATCAACAATGGAAATCAAATTTTCTATCCATTTCAGTGTTTCAATCAATAGGATTGATAGGATCACCGGAATTCCTTGTTAGTAACCACGAAATACATGACATTTTTCAGCGCAAATGAGCATGGACGATTGCAACCTATACGAATTTATGTCAGACTAACCTTCAAGTTCCACTTCTCTTCCTGCTTTTTTCAATATTTGTACGGCTTCTTCATGTGAAACATGTTGCAAATCTTTTCCATTAACAGACAAAATAGCATCGCCAACATAAAGTTGTCCAGTTTGATCCGCAGGCATATTAGGAAATATTTTACTAATTAATATTGGCATTCGATTTTCTCGTCCACCTTTGATACTTATTCCTACATGTACAAAAGGAGAAATGTCAAAAATAAAAGTTAAATTTCATTCCGACCTAATCCAGTACTATCTGGTTTAACTATCTTGACTGTCCGTTTTTGACTTGTTATTGAATCTGGTGTATAATTATTTGTAGAACCATTATTTTGAGTTGTCTCATCATTGGTAGTACTTGTGGTGTTGAGTTGTCCACTTGATGATTGGTAATCTTGTTTATTATGTGCATATTCAATAAATAAATTTTCATCTTCGAGTGCTAAACTTGCTTTGATCCATTTTGAGCGTACATAAAGTTCGACAACAGCACGTTGCTGCTGAGCTAATGGAGGTTCGCCAGTCATTAATCTTTCTAAGACAATACTGATGTGAATAGATGTATATTAATATTCTACTCTTTTCATGTGTTTATTTTATCTATTTATTTATTTATCATTATTTTTAATGGATCAATGACATTATCCAATGAAAATGAAATTTGAAAAAATTTAACTATTCTGAAATAAAAATTAGGTATTGAAAATATTTCTAATTCATGAATGAAAATAAAAATCCATTGAGAAAAATAAGGTGACATCTATCATGATGAAGTTTTTTCATTATAGGACCACAGTGTGAGTGATGAAATTATATATTTAGCATGCTATACAACGATCGATTGAATTTATATTCATTGTTATGAATAGAGACAATGTGCGATGATAGAAGAATTTCGCAGCATATGGTCTACAGTTATATTATTCATGTTTAAGAAGTTTTTTCGCGAATTTATTTCAGATATCTACTCGGATTACTTTTGGTGATATTTTCATTGACGATCGATTTATAGGACATCATGGTAAGAAAAAGAGATTTTGATTTTTTCTAGTCGAATTAAATTTCTTGTTGATTTTAGCCTCAAAACGAACATATTGAACTTCATCGTAAACGACATGGTCGTCGATTCGATCATTATGAAAAAGAGTACGATGATATGTAAATCATGTTGATCATTTATATTCCTTTTGATTTTAGAAAGAAGAAAGAAGGACGTTTACCACATATTTTATCAAAGAAAGCTCAAACATTACGTGGCATCAAGTAAAGAATATATTTGGAGTAAAAGAAAAATTTATTTATCATAATTGTTTGATGTTTGTAGAGCTAAATTGTATAATAAGCGTCGTCAAAATGAAAAGATTCAAATGAAGAAAACAATAAAAAGTCATGAAGAAAAAGAAACAAAACAACGTCAAGAAGTACCTGAAGGTGCTGTACCTGCTTATTTACTTGATCGTGAAAAACAAAGTCGAGCTAAAGTATTATCAAATACTATTAAACAAAAACGAAAAGAAAAAGCGGTATGCATGATGAACGACAAAAATCTATATTTTTATCTAAACTATGGTTTTTGGCTTTTCTTTTTTAAACCTAGGGTAAATGGGATGTACCAATACCAAAGGTGAAAGCAGTTAGTGAAGCTGAAGTGTTTCGCGTAGTCCAATCAGGAAAACGACGAAGTATGAAATTTCATTACGAGAATCAAATATTCAAATATTTCTTGTTTTAATAGAGAAAGCATGGAAACGTTTGGTAACAAAGCCTTGTTTTGTTGGCGAAGGATTCACACGAAAACCGCCGAAATTCGAAAGATTTATTCGACCAATGGTAAATAAAAACTTGTATCTTAGGAAAACTAATTTCATTGTTAGTTATCCTCTTGATTATGTGCTTTGGTCTTGTATGTAGAAGCTAGAAGACTAGACTACATATTCATAATTCAAAAGTCTATTGTGGGAACCGGGATATTTTCGAAAGTTCTTTGTTGATAATACCGTTTATTGAACTTAGAGTTGATTTACCGTTGGAATAATCAGTATGATTCTGTGTGAAACACATTCATTGTCGAAATTCCATCTTTCTACTGTAAAAGATAAGCTTCTGGAACGAAAAAAAAGGGGAAGGCTACAATTTTCAGGTATCCGTTGGTTGTACAAAAAGTCTTTTTTAATTAGAGGAAACATTGAACAGCACAAAATATCTCATTAGAGAAACTTGCCTTTTTTTTATTAATCAATGATTTGATAACACATTATGTTGTTACAGTTCTCCTAAAATCTTGAATCGCATTTTAGTTGACGTTGAACAATTTCTATTTTTATGTCACATCCTCTCGTCGACAGGATTGATTCTTTCGATAAAATCGAATTCTCTTAACATTTGGAAATGATTTTATGAGGTTTTTCAAGTTAAATTGTAGTGTTTAGTATCATGGCCAAGACTAATTGAGGATTGTTTTATATAACACTCTTCCATAAGTTCTTCTATTCGTATTTGTGAATACAACTAGACTTTTATTCTAAATAAGAACAACCGTAATTACCATTTGATTTCAAGCATAGTAGTTTTCTCTAGGCGAAAGAAGTCAATATGTACATAATTAAATTTCGTTTATTAAAGAAACTCGGAAAGCAATTCGTTTGTGCAAATGTTTTAGGCACTTCGATTCACCAAAGCACACGTCACACATCCAGAATTGAAAGCCACATTTCAGTTACCTATCATCGGTGTTAAGAAGAATCCAAGTTCACCACTTTATACATCCTTAGGTGTTATCACCAAAGGAACAGTCCTTGAAGTAAGTTGTCATGACAATAAAGAAAAATAGATAATAGAAAAAAAATTTTCCATTTAACGTAGGTTAACGTCAGTGAACTTGGTATGGTCACACAAGGTGGTAAAGTTGTTTGGGGAAAGTATGCACAAGTAACGAACCATCCAGAAAATGATGGTTGTATTAACGCTGTACTCTTGGTCTAATTCTTTTGAATTGTTATATCTCGTTGATTTATATTCGAATAAAAGACTCGGAATAGAAAAAGAACATAGACGTTGAAAAGAGACTTTCATTCTGTTTTTTTTTCTCGTTTTTAAAGACTATCACAAAAATTATGTACGAATCTTTTATTGAAACAAAACAGATTAATAGTTATTGGGAATTTCTTCGGATGGTAAGGTTGACTTAATGCACAAGAGACAAGAGAGAAGATACTTTGTTTATGTATCTTAAGATCAACTGGTCTGAGCCATGGTTGATTGCATTGTGTGGTTTCCATATTATCTGTTTATTAATTATTATTTTAACACGCAGACACATAAATATTCAAATATTTATTTTTCTTGGCCTTCGTATGTTGAACTAATTTCTAGAATTGAGCATAAATCTCTATTTTAGTCACTTGTATCTATCTTGCTGAGTATATTAATCAACTAGCGGCTGAGAAATGGCAGTAAGTAATCGACAGCTATATTTGTCAGATAAGTTATTATGATTTTTTGCTAGATTGTTTGCTGAAGATCAATACTTCGATAGTCAAGGTATGTTTATATCGACAGTTTTGTCACTACCTGTCATCATCAATTGTTGCTGTATTGTGGTACGTACAGAAGTAAAAGTTTTGATTTTTTAATGAAAAATTCACCTGCAAATATTTCTTAGGGTATCTGGCTGTATGAATCAATAGTTTTATTAAAAATTTGTATTAAACAAATAAAAAAGAAACGTATTCAACAAAGTAATCACATAGATACAGATAAAAAGAAAAAAGAAGAATAAATGTGATCCGAAGAATCTCAATGCTTCCAACGTTTTCTTTTCTTTTATTAAAACTAACTTATCTTTTGTTTTGTTTTGTTTAACTATTGTTACTACACTTACAATAAAAAATTTTTTCTTTTAATTATACAATAAAACACGAATCTTTATCCCATAGTTTGGAATTATATAACGTGCAGCTTTGATACATCTTTAAATGACAGAAAGAGAGATTGTAGGGAGAAGATTGAAACGAATAATGAGTAGAAGCCATATTATCGTGGAAAATTAACGACTACGTTCATTAAATGGAATATTATGATGTAAACAATTGAAAATCTTATCAATCCCTTTCGCTAAGTACAAAAGCTGAAGGCCATAGTTGTAATCTTCAATGCTTATTACGTAGAAAATGAAAATTAGCTTAGAGAAATAAAACAAACAGGACTCCTCGATTTATATGTATAATACAGTCATACGAGTTCATCAATCAATTCGGTTGAAAATTTAAATGAATATTATCAACAGTTAGAAAAATTGATTCATGTAGCTTTGCACTGGAAACAATAGTAGAATTTGAAAGAAAGAATTGAATAATTGTAATATCAAAATCACACCTTTCAATGATGTCGGTCGCGTTTTATAACAACTGTGTTTACTAGAAGCGCACTCTGGAAATTCAAAGTACTCGTCAAAACGCATTCAACCATATTACTAGGTGGGGAAATTTCCAGTTCGAAGCTGTCCTATTCAAGTTTACATCGTTGTAATTGATTGTCTATCACTTAGACTTGATGAAAATGTACTTCATACTATAAGATCTTGTCTTCTATGATGAAATAAAAATATCAACATCCTATACAATAAAAGAAGTTTAGTGGCACGAATGAAAGCAAATTTCAATTCTGCATCTCTTTTATTCTTTTGAATGCTAGAATACTATTAAAACGAACACATTTTTGTTATCATTTCATATGAATGTACACCTATGTGTTAATGCATAATTCATCTATTGTAGTTTTACACTTTGTTTCTTCGGATATTTAATGGAAATTATGAAACGTAGTCGTAGCAAATGAAAACACAAAGTTTTCTCTCACAAATTTAAAACAAATAGACAAGAACAGTGCTAAAATAAATGTTTTTCTTTCCTCGAGCAATCATGTGAAACAATCATTCACACACGTATTGTCATAACAACAAATCAAAAGGCAGCAATGTTAACAATCGTAAAAAGCTAAACAAGAAACTGCCTATTAGAATCAATGATTCCAGAGAATAACGCGATCATTTAGAACCAATGTTGGCCATGATATTGAATTTCCTCCTTAATTTTTTCTTTTCATTGTCGGAAACTGAAAAGTGATAAACTATGCTTTTACACAATCTATGAATAGAATAGAAAAAATAGAAATTAATGCACAAGTGCGAGAATAAATTTCTATATTTTTCATTAAATACAAGAAAGGAATAAAAATTACGCTTTCTTGACTACAACTCGTGTACATTTGACCTCAAAATATACGAGAATCCGAACAGTAGAAAAACCAGCGAAGAATAAAATATCATATTACTTGTCAATCTTGAAGAAAGATGGTGAAAAAAAAATGTGTCACTCTTTGAAAAGAACAAAAAAGAGTTCAAATTAAAAGACGACAAAAATTGATTAATGAGAAAAGGAAAACAAAATTAAAAAGAGCCAATCTAAAACACTATTTAGGAGTATGAAATGAGTAAATAAATTAGTATATTGAATGCCAGTTTTACTTATAAATTTACATACATTTTTGAAGTATGTTTCATTTAGAATTATTCGAGTCAATACAAATCCAAAATTTTTATTTAGCAAAACACGATTTGTATATTCGTTGTTGATAAATTATTTTCAAGATGATTTTCTCTAAACGAAATAATGCACGTAGGCAACCATCTAATTCGGAAGTATGCGGTTCCATGTGGGGTTTGATTTTAGCTATCATTATTATTAGTGGATTCACTGCACTTATCTATGGTATACTTATATTATTTGTTTATGTTCAAATTTATCCTAATTCAGTTCTTTTATTATATTTTGTTTTGAGTTAGGTTTGATAAAGGGAAATTTAGTCGGAACTATTGTTGGTAGTATAGTTCTTGGTGTATCAACAACGTTCAGTTTTATCTTAATTCTAATGGTTACAATTTGTGTTAAAAATAATCGTATTGATTCCAAAGCAAGCAACAAGTCATCTTTGACAAATGAACATCAAAATGTGGAAAATCGTCCAGTAAAACATGAACATATTTCATCGCAGGAAATAATGATTATTTCAGAATCGCATACACATGTTCAACAACAGAAACAGCAACCATATCGACAAACTAAACAACCTTATTCACCAACACTTAATTATGATAGATTAGCAAACAGTACACATCATAGTTATATTCGGCAAATATCAACGTCATCAGCTAGAGTTTCTCCATTTGATTATTTTCTGGAAAGCAAGAAGTCAACTAACCATCTAAATCACAAGTTACCAATGAATTTGAATAAGCAATGAGATGATCGCAAATGCCACTAAAAATAACAGAAATGAATTACTATTAATCTTCTGTGATTTCTTACACACATTACATTTCTCAAGTATTTTGAGCTGGCCTCTTATTTTTGTCACTTATTATTTTTTTTCAATCCACTCCTTATACATATATATATATATACATACATACTTATATGTATGAATGCGCAATAAATCGGCAAAAATTATTTATTATAGGATTGACAGAGAAAGAAAAATGTCCGACACATAAGACACAATCAATTGAGTCTAAGATGTTGATGAGTTGTCACAAAAAAAATATTTGATTGTTCTGTGTTTCTCTTGCAACGCTACAGAGAAGGAGGATTGTCAGCTAAAGGTGAAAGCTTGCTGCTGCGCTTGTTGTTCTTCTTGTTGTTGTTCGTGTTTCAATCAATCACCCATCGCCGTGCTACTCTTTCTCCACCTCTCTTATTTGGAAAGGAAAAGAGTCGAGTGTTGCTGTTCACAATTTTTATTGTGCTTCATACAATCTCATAGGAGAGTTCATAAACTAGCAATCGATTAAAAAGTTAAAGTTAAAATAAAAGAGAAAGTTCAAGTGCAATTTTTATCAATATTAATTGTCTTTATTGGATCGAAGGCAATATTGGATAAAGTCGATAATGCCATCAAAAGGAAGGTGGATACTTAACCCAAGAAAATGGTTTGGCACACTTTCTAGTGCTTCCAAAAAAGCAGATAGAAAATCTCAAGTAATTAATTCTGCAGCATCAAGAAATTGCACAGTAGCAGCAGCAACAGTAGAAACAACAGCAACAACACCCATAAAAACACAAAAACATCCATCAACATCGACAGCACCACGAAATTTGACTGCAACGAATAAAACAAGGGTTACCGCAGCTTCTTCTTCTATTAATGATAATCATTCTACAAACCCTGTAGGATCTTATACACTATTTCAATTACCAATTTTTGAAATGCAACGAGAAAAATCGTCAACATTACTATCATCATCATCGAAATCAGGTAATCGTCAAATGGTTTTAGTGCCGAAACGTACTGAACCATCGATTCGTAAAGGTTCCCAATTGAAAGGAGGACTTCAAATACAAACGCGCCGGTGTAATCGTGAAGAAATAGTTTTCGATAGATCGAAAATGATTCCATCTCCATTATCATCAGTATCAGCAGTGTATGAAAATTTTCCTCGGCACGAATCAATGGAACCTAATCAAGCAGAAATTAACATATCCATCATCTCCAATGAATGTATAGTTGATTATCCTTTAAATTCATCGAATAATTTTAGTGGAAAATTTCGATCATTACTAAGAACACGTTCATCATCATCTATGGAGGAAACCGAGGCACGTGATGAATCGACATCAAGTGGCGTATTTACGGATGAACGTACCGATACAAATGATGGTCATCGTCCGGCTTCAAAAACTACATTGTTAACGGCTGATATGCTTTCTATCGAATCCATAGATGATTCACAAACATCATTAAATAATAGTCGACATCATAAATTATTAACATATCAAAGAATACCATTGTCAACATTAGAGACTCATGACAACAAACAATCACAGTTACAACAACCAAAAACGTTGAGTCGTCCGAGTCGTACAAATAGTACAGAGACTCTTCTAAAAGATACTCAAACGAATACACCCATAACATTAAAAAGTCGTCAATCATCCGCAGCCATCGTTAAAAAAATTGAAAAACGTGCTCCAAAAAGTCGATCACCAATAGGAACATTAGAAAAGCCCGGTTTTATACGAATCGCTAATGATACATATCGTTTAACGATTGGCAGAGACAATCATTTGTATCGTCGGCACCACCGAAATTCAATCATACAACCTTCGAATCATGATGATTCACTTCCGCAAGCACATGACGAAGAATCTTATGCAATGATACCACGTACAAGCTCAACTGAACAATTAAATGATAATGTACAACATGATCTACGTGCTGTTGTTGATGATTGTATTCGACCAATAGTCGCATCAATCAATAAGATACCTGATAAGCCAAGACAAAGCTATCATGGTTTTAAACATACTCAAATTAACAATGAACATGTACGAATAAATATTGATGACATGATTGATAAATTATTGTCCAGTGTTGACTGTTCAACGTACGTCCAATATCAACGATGTTAGTAATGAAAAAGCAAAACTTCATTCTTTTTTAGTTCTCTTTTTTATTTTATTTTAATCGAATCGATTTGAAAGTCAGAAAAAATAATTTCCATGTTTTTCTAAACGACGGCCTTAAATATGTATGAAAAGTTATGTTAATGGCGTCACATAAAAACCGTATGTTTATAACCCGACATTAATTATCGTCATCCCCGACAATACATACATTTGAAAAAGAAGACAAATACAAAAACTCACGTTCACATATCGTAGTATCCGTATCCAGTAGACATATGGATAACATTGTCTTTTCCTGAAATCGAAATCGTCGATTCGAAATATATACCTGCCAATTGAAATCAATGTTTTTTTTAAAGGAAATAGTGTCTTTTTAAATATTTTTCAAATAAACTTCTAAGCGACCTCGTCATTCTTTTTTTTAAATGTAAAAAACCATATTATTGCCTTTTATTCAAATGCTTCTGATTATTTTCAAAAGAGTACTAGCTTTCAATTCGTCAAAGTTCGCTACCGAAAAAGATAAAAACAAAGAAGTTTCTTCATTAAACTAATGAATAATCATACAGAAGTATGCATAAAATATATTGTACTGTTTCGAAACCCATAGTTATTCATGCAATCGTTTGACGATATTGACCTTGGTAATGAAGATTGTCGATAGAAACAGATTAATTCAAAATTATTATTGTCAAGTTTGATTCTCTATATTGTTCGTTTTCTATTTATTTTCTACAAGTAATATTATTTGCATAGAACGAACTATTCTTTGTTTTGAAGTTTTCAAATCGACTTTTTCTCAAGTATTCTTCATCATAATACATATCGTAATTTTCCCACTCATTTTCGAAGCACCATCGGTGGTAATGCAATAGGAAATCAATGCCTTTTTTAAATGACGTCGGCAGTTAATGACGATACTTATAATTATTTTTGGTGATACATCTACGTTGTTTACGTTATATTGTCTACGAGTTCTTTCTTGGACTTAGAATAAATTTTCTCTATTGAAATATGCAACACGCATTAGACAATATCTTTTAGTCTAATCTTTTGTATACAAATACGACAATTATTGACAACACGAAACAACATGAGATATAAGCTAACAATCCATTAATCATAAAAATGGAAAATGAAATCAAGTGAAAACAGTAGGAGAATATAATGGCTACTTGAATACATATCAGTTAATAAACATTTCTACCGACATGAAATCAAATCTAGATGATGTGCATAACAATGTTTGAATGATGATTTTTAACTTGATTATTCCTTTGTTTATCTTCCAAAGAATTAAGTTTGTTTATTTAAAAGAAAAGAGAAATCTATTCTACGTGAATAATAGTAAATTACAATTCTCATTTATAATTATTTTTATCATCCATGACATTCAGTGACAGTTCACATAACGTTGTCTTAAGAGAAAAATTATCGAACGATTGAGTTTTTAACTGAAAAATAAGCGTCGATAAATACTGACGAGTTTATTGTTTTTTTTTTTATACAAAAACTATAAAACGTATTTCGACACTTTTTTTTAACCTTGAAGAACAATTACTAACGCACATAAAAGTAAAAGCAAAGTATTTTGAATAGATTATTCCAAGAAAACTTATTTTTTCATGAGAATTCTGTACGTAATCTCTTACATATAATAAAACATGTCGTTTATGATTGATTACATACTTTCAGCATCAAATCGAACTGAAAAACATTCACCTTTACAATTCATCAATTCTAATACAATTCAGAAAAAAGAACGGCGTATGCGACAATGCTTACATTGTAACAAATCATTTGATCGTCCGTCATTACTAATTCGACATATACGCATTCATACTGGTGAAAAACCATACATATGTGATGTATGTTCAAAAGCGTTTACAACATCATCATCATTGAATACACATCGTCGAATACATTCAGGTGAAAAACCTCACACATGTGAAATATGTCAAAAATCGTTCACAGCTTCGTCAAATCTTTATTATCATCGAATGACACATATTCAAGTATGTTTAATCCTAGATATTCTTGTTGTAACTAAGATTATTTCTAGCAATTTATTTATTTCATTAGGATAAACCACATTCATGTTCACATTGTTCAAAAAGTTTTTCGACACCAGGTGATTTACGTTGTCACATGTATATGCATGATGGTAGTTGGCCGTTTCGTTGTTCACATTGTAATCATGGCTTTTCAAAACAAACAAACTTCAAAAGACATCTCGTTCTACATGAAAATGATAAAGAAAATAGGCTTTAATGACGATGAATGCTATTCTAAATTTCTACTATAGGAACAGTTGATTTGTATATATAAATAAAAGAAATCATATGTGCTGCTTTATCAGATCAAAACACAGCACGATTGAACATCTTGAAAAAACGAATGTTATTCTTCTTTTGTCTTGTTTGAGTATAACGAAAGCATAGAGTTGATCCCAAGTGATAGAAAGAGTGTTAACATGATTTAAAAACAAAAAGAAGAATTTATTCTATAGAGATTTTCTTGCTTTCTTGTTTTCTTTTCATCATAATCAGAAACAAACTAAAATACATAGATAAATCGATGATTCAAGATAACATGTGAATGGTGATGACACTCTTTATCATGTCACTTAGGCCATCGTGCCAAAGGAAAATGACAAATATTATATTATCAATAGTCTTGAAAAGTATTATATACGTATGCATCTAATTATGAAATGAATTGAACAGATTGATTCATACTCATTTTCTCACAATGGTTGACTTCATTGCCATACTTCGATTAACTTTTTATATTCATCTCAATACTTACATGGTAATTATTCAACATAGAAGTTAAGATTAATCAAGTTAGTTGAATGTATACCATGATTCCTATAAGTATAAATGAATGTGAGATTGGATGGACCGTTCTTTCGAATTGAAGAGTGTCAAAAGCAAGTGACATTGAAGTGGTCATAGTGATAGACAAATGTGTAATCACATGTCAATTTGTGTACATTTATTTTTCGATTTATCAAGAGATCACTCATTTGAATGACTTGATAAAAGTACGTTTTTTTCCATAAATTGACTATTAACATTGATAACACATACATAGCTATGTTGCAGTTCAATACAAATAAAGAAAAAAGATAATCCGTGACAATGGTCTGATTTATTTCGAGTCGATTTTTTAGCAAGATGACCGAGAAAAATTTGTTCGTATGTATACGGTACTCTTCTACGTACTTATTACATGTAAATTACAGAATGAAAAACATGAAATCATTTTTTTTACTCCTTTTGATCTCGTCGCATTGAATTTTGACATTTAGTGCAAGTGCATCATGACATACCTGTCTGAATATACGTATGTTTCTTCTCGTGTAATTTTCATTTTAAATAAGATCATCAACACTTTATTAGGTCTCAACCACATGACTAGATGGCTTCTGTTTCAGTAATGAGCCTTGAAGAATATATGTTTTCGACGACCAACTGTAAAGACATACAAAAAGATGTATTATGACTATTAATTAATTTGATGAATCATGATCGATGTGAGGCAGTACTCAAACTAGGAATACTTACATTCAATTTTTTGTTTAAATTATGTCTCAAGAACAGATCATTTGAAAAGAGTATGCAAATGTGAGCATACAAGTTGAACAGCGAAACATAATATTACTTCATACAATAACTAGAAAACTTCACTATGATCAAATCGATCAATTAGAAAATACTATCAATCACAAATCAATAGTAATTGGCACATCTATAAAGTTATATAAAACTATCGGATCTCTTCGAAAAAGACAGTCTTCACTCGGTTTCGATTAAGAATAAAACATGCACTTGATGCAACTGACCTAACGTATATTTTGCTTTCTTTATTATCCAGTATACTTTCTTTTTCATAAAAATATCTTATAATAGTTTAACTGTAGTACGTCAATATACTTCACTTTTTATGTCATAATTACAAACAAACAATCGGTTGAGTACAAGGAAATGAATAAATAGATAGATAAATGAGCATTATAATGGAACTGTGCCACCACTTTTAATTACATTCGCTGTCTCGTCAGTAGAATACTAGCTCGTTGATCAGCAGACATACGAGCTCGTTCGACTTCATTTTTTATCACATGATTCGTATCGATGATTGAATTTTTTCTTGTTCATTAATTAGATGATCAAGATGATTTAAAAATTTTACTAGAATTACTTTATGATTCTCACACAGATTTCTTTTAGAATAATAGGAATTTTAATTGATGCTAGTTAAGTGTAAAGGAAATAAAGATGATTCTGATATGGATGGCAATGTGATTTCAAAGTTAGAAGGAAGATTGTGTATTTTCGAAGAAATACCATACCCATTATTTAACATGTGAACAATTCTATGTGTGGTTATTAAACGCGTAAGAATGAATGATTACAATAAAAATTATTTCGATTGATGATTTCATGTTTCAATTCGATATTCTCTGATTATCGTTTGAATTTTTTCAATCAAATGAGTGGTTCATTGAGAATTGGAACACTAGTAATTGACAAAAGAATAGATGAAATCAATAAAGGCTAATAAGAAAAGACTTAACTAAATAATCGTTCGTGCAAATAAGTTCTATGTTTTATTAGATATTTTACTAGTATTTCGAACACTCTTAGATTTTTACACCATTGATCCTTCTATGCTCATGATATCATAGCAAATCCACTGGTCTGTGATAATATTTAGTCTGATCATCGTATCGAATCAATTTAGTTTAAATGATCGAGAATACTCTAACTGGAACCGAAACGCCCCTAATTAATTCTTACTTTAGTAATTGATTTTCAATTCTTCCCTTCACACATTCGTTCCATATTAAATTGTCTTTAACTAGTACTAGCTAATATAGTTTAGCACTAATACCTCCAAAATTGATTCAGAATACATGGGTTGATCTGATGAACAATTATATTCCAGATAATCCTGAATGGTACTAAATTGAATGATTGCATCGAATCGAATTATATTAATTATAGTTCTGTCTGTTTTATACATGGTCTTTCACATTGTCCATTCTGAAACTATCGAACACTTGCTACGTACCAACAATCACGTTGAGACATTTAATTAGAGAATAAACTCGAATTTTCCAATTCATCCTTGGATTTTCAACTTTCTACAATATTAATGTCCAAAACACACGTTTCAATGTACGTACATAAATGAAAAGCAATTAATGAAAATATTGATTCAATTTCATCTTCAAGAATATTCTGCCTGTAACGTTGCTACTATGAAGCTTGTTATAAAGTGTGGAGAATGTGTGACAATATACTCTACTACTGAGAAAGGATTTGTTTAATATTATAGTCCTTTTTTACCATTGCTCATATTTCTCTGAATTAAGTGACTGTCACATGATTTTTGACATTAATAAATTAACTTAATAATTTCTCTTCGTTGACTAGACAGGACGAATTGAGCATTGAATTTTTTTAAAATTTTGCAATAATTGTGGCTAAACAGCTCTAGCAGTACAACTGTTTCATAGAATAAGATGTGAACACGAAAGGAGAAAGAACCAACAAAAAGAAAGGAAGAAATATAGAAAGAAAAACCGGAGTAGAAAAACGTGATGCAAAGAAAGAAACTGGTACTAATACAGTAACGTGCGTATGTATTGATAACACAAAAAAGAACACCAAGATAAAAAAAACAAAAGCGAGTCGAACAGAAGGAAAAAAGAAAATTCAAAGTTCTCCAGGAAATTTTCCAACATGAGCAAATCCACCAGTTCATACTCCATAACAGAGCAAGATGTGCAATTAGATGCACGCGATTGTGTAAGCCTTTCGAGGACAGAAATATGTTCAACGTATCACCTTGATCTGTGTAATCCTTTAGTGGGAAAATGAGGTTGAAGCTACGTTTTACTAAATTCTTTCAGGTTAGCTTGTTCAAATATAAGTTAGCCATCAATCGATTCTGCCAGAGCCTCAATATACTTATCCAGCTATCTGAAGCATCTGTTTTCCAGCAGACTTTCGTCTGCTATATCCGCAAAGAGGTTATCTAGCTATTAAAGGCAGTGCATTGTTCCTTTCAGTGACGTGTAAGAATGGAATTTTTTATTTTGATTCTTCAGGAGACGAATTCGTAATTCTTGTTTCTTGAACGAATTATAGCAATTAACGCGAAGGTGCCAGTCGGGGGTAACTCAAATCATCTGAATTTCTCATTACATTTTGAACCGTATCAATATCTTCGATCGGCCTTGGTAACGAAAAGATTAATTAAAAGTTTAGCTATACTTTTCTTTCGTACTCATATATTGCGTGAATGTATATACTTCCGATTTATATGTTGCACGATAAGAAACAATATGAAATAATGATAGCAGGTCAAAAATAGAAAATTTTTCCTTCTTTTGATTTTCTACTATTCTGTCTGAAAAATTCGGGGCAAATACTGAATTAACTTGTTGTTGCTTCATCAAGATAGCGAAACTTTTTCTTTCCATACACGAACGAAAATAATCGACCTTTTTAATAGATAAGTGATTGGTTACCATTGTTCATATATTGGCTGCAAAAAACCCATCTTCTATTTATTGATCAAATGCATGAATAACTTGATAGGAAATGAACCAATTAAAAAAATTGATAACTATGATAGATATTTGTTTCATGAATAAATAAATAATTTGATTGTATTAAGGAAATTTCTTTTGTCGATTATTTTTGAAAGTTTAAAGAAGGAAATAAGAAACAAAAATTCATTTCTAGTTCACCGGTTTTAGTGGATTGAATTTATTTTTCATTTAAATCTTATTTTCTAAGAAAATATTTGAGAACGTTTTTTGGTGACTACATATTTCAAAAAGAATATCATAGGTAAACATTGATCGCATCGGTTAAAAGAATGACGACGTACTCGTTTATTAGAATTAATAACTACAATATTTATACATGTATTACGAATTCACTCTAAAATTAGATTTACATGTAGGTCAGCTCATGTCACAGTAACATCGGTAAACGTTTGACTCGAAATAGTTCATCTATAGTAAATGACTACGGGTGACCTCTTTTTTTATTGGGTATAAATTTTCTAAAGAAATATCCCAGTTCACTACGGTCTATATCGAAGTAAGTACAAAAGTAAAGTGCATATGAAGAAATTTGAAACATTGCAAAATAACTCTATTGCCAAAAAGAAAGAATTCATTTTCAAAGGACGAAAATAATAATCTCATCATTTGTTAGTTTTATTCGATATTGTAAGTATTCGTAATAATTAAGAGAAGTTAACTACGATAGATTTACATTTCTTTTTTGGAGTAAATCGTGTCGAAATCTTAAGACATGTTCACCGAACTCTTAGAATACATTATTTACAGGAGATCAACTCGACCTTGTATCAAACTGATCATATTATTATTAGGCAATTGGCATAATAAACAACTAAAAAATGTCAATCACCTATTGTGACAATAATAAAAATAAAGTGAATAATTTGTTCGCGCCAAAATTGATTTCCAAAATGATAATTTATTTGAAAGTCGATACACTAAAAAGAAAAATTAGATTTCGTTGTTACTAGGACGTATTTGTTTTACACTATCGTTTCATTTTTCTTGTACATGATTCATCTTCATGCAACAGGTGTGACATAAATTGTTCGTTTCTGTCTCATTAGATTTCATGTTGATCACTAACTACGATCACTCGTTTTTTTTTTCTTAGTCACCATACAAATCAATTTTCTTATTCCATAATTTGCAGGTTTGTCTAACGACCACACGAATGTCGATCGTATAGCAAACGAGAACAGAAGTGATTCCACGAAAAAACTACAGTTAAGTTTCTTTTAATGTAAAAAAGAATTTGGATCATCTTGAGAAGGACTCAATATGATTTTAGTGAAAATAAAGCTAAGCATAAATCATATCCACAACGTAATAATCGAGCAAAATTAAACTATCGTGATCTTGAACGAGGCATGTATGAAGATATTCGTGAAACAATATGGACTACTAGCAATAGTCTGACAATAATTAATAAGGATAATAAAAATGAACAAAAGAACTTGCCAGTTTGTGGTGGTAACGATGATAGTGATGATATCATTTATTTATCTGTGGATGAAGATGAACAAGTAATCGATGATGACGATCAATTTCACCGTCGTCTTTGGTGTATATGTAATAAACCATGGGATCATTCAAAACTTATGTTACGATGTGATTCATGCGTTAATTGGTTCCATGGAGATTGGTAATAGAATTCGTTATTATATTATTGTCTATATAGAAAATAATTCATTATCTTGTCATTTCTAGTATTGGAGTTACTAAGGAAGAAGTCAAAGCCCTTGACATAGATGGTAATCCATTTATATGCCCACCATGCCAAGGTATTACTATGTTCTATAATAACATATATGAAAAAGTTTTATTGATTGATATGTCAGTAAATATGTTTTTGATTATTCATCATAGCTGAAAAACCTAACGATTCCCAAAAGTTGTTCATGTCTAGTCTCTCACTAGATGTGAATTGAGTTCTTGAATCATCTAATATTCGTTCAAAGTATTTCCTAATGTTCCAAATGAAAGATTTTTCAACGTCACACAACTTTGCTTCCGTTAGAGTATTTTAGAAAACCGATGACAAATTTTACTTGATTTTAATCGAATTATTCTGCAACAAAATCAAAATTAAAATCGATTGATAATTTTAGTTACTGTTGATTATGACTTAACTATTATTAGCTGTTGTTACTTAACCATTGTGAAATTTTCCGAGAAAAATTAATTATTTTACAGAACAATCAATTATACTGCAAATTAATCTATTTTAATCCGAGAATTTCGAAATAGATAAGTAACAATATTATCAATCGATTTTAATTTTGTTGCAGAATAATTCGATAAAAATCATCTAAAATCTTCCCTTGAGAAATGCAATTTTTCCTATCGAAATCCAGTATAAATCACTTGCTTGTATCTCTAATCGTAGTAGCTTACTGGTAACTCAAACTTGAATACATGTACGTTTACCTCTGAGTCGCAAGCTAAAGCAGTCGAACTTTACTTTACGTACAAACGTTCGTAAACAATATCTTCAGTGTACAAATAGAAGCATACGAACAGCATGTAACGACGTCACTGAAAAATTTAATAGGTTTCGATGAAGAAAACGATCTACTCATTGAAACTGTTAGTATTTCAAAGATTGAAATGCGAATGTCAGATGAAAATTCACCATACCAGACTTCGAAAAGAAACAAAAGTTTTTCATCGATCATTTTGTTTGTTCAATGTTTCCAGACTTCAAACAGAAAAATATTCTGTAGCTGTAAATTAGTTATGTTGTATCAGAGAAATTGAAACAATGTGTTTTAGAGTTCTCGAACAGAAATCGAACATTTGAAAATCAAATTTTATTCCATACAAAGTCTTGTTGCTGGCATCGTGAAGCATACTACTAAAAGAATCTTTAGTTCTCTTCAACCCCGTGATTATCTATGAGTGATTCAATAATACAGGGCATAACAATGTATATTTTTTTTTGAAAGAACATTCTGAACTTCATCTATATCCTTCCATGTTGATACAAAGAACGAACGATAATATATTTCAATTGGAACATACAGAATATATAAATATTTTTCTTGCCATATAGAAACAAAATTTAATTGTCAAAATATAAAGCCCTTGGTTTTCAAAAACAACAACAACAGTTTTCCTTATGTTTTAGCATATGAATGAATGTTTTGTAGAAATTTGAACGATACAGTTGTCTCATTTACATATAGTGAATTTATTTATTGCTCATATGGTACGCGAAGAAAATGAAACGAATAATTGATAGATTAACTATTTCATTTTAGTTGTAGTCCATCGTATTTTATTTATATATTATCTTTCCTTAAGATTTGTATAATTTGATAAACATGAGCATTGGGTTTCGTTTCGCAGTTCGCCGTCTATTTTCCTGATTTTCAACCGTAACAATATACAAAAATGATCTTAAATTTTGAAAGTTCCATTACAGAAATACGATGGCAAAGAGAAAATTCCCACTCAAGTAGCGTCTCTTTACTTCAAGAAGTCTTGTCTCATACTGTAAAAATATTCAATTCTAGCTGAACTAGCGAAAATCTTTAGACGCTAAGATTTGCTGATACTTCAAAAGCACTCAGTTCATCAGTTAAATACGACATGACCTTTACTAAAACTTAATCTTATTCAGAAGAAATAAGATAAGTTTATTTGGAAAACAACACATGCTAAAAATGTGTTCCAAACTACATATCGACAAGTTGTTCAAGATATCAAGAAAAATCTAGTGTTATGGCAAATATTTGATATACCAATATTAATAATTACAATTCGATTCCGTAGAGCTCTCTAATAGTAAAGAAGGTGCTAATTCATAGATCCGTTTCGTTTTTCATTATCTTGATCTCTTGATTATTCAAGTTGATCGAATTCACGGGTTGAATTAATACAAAAAAATGAATTAGATTACACTAATCTGAGAGAAGAAAAACGATCAGTAATCTATTGTGAAAACTCTTGAGTTCAAACATGAAAATTTACAAATGACTTGTCCAATCTCTATAGAATAACATGAAATATTTTTCAACATGTCAATAGATTAAAAATTTGGTCAGATATTTTAGAGTTCAAGAAACATTCAAAGTTTTGACTGACAACATGATCCCTTCGATGTGTGACTTTTGCTAATAATAAGACACGTTTTTGTCATCGAAATTTCAAGTTGAATTGTTTAATTATTGAAATATTTATTAATCTACGGTTTCGTAGTGAAGAAAGCTTGCATGTTATTTAACAATTGATTAGTTTATTTTGAAAAAAAATAGGATTAAGTGAATCAAATTCTGAGATAGAATCAAAACAATCAACTAATGATCGAGCTTCAATAAAACGAAAACATTCAAGTAATAGATCATCACCAAATAAACCACCAAAGCGAGGCAATCATCTTTTATTGAAAAGTATTTCACACGATGAATCTAGACAAAGATCGAAAATAGATATTCCTTATCGATATTCTAATTCATTAACAGTGAGTGCCAAACATATCAAAAGACATCTGTTTCAACAGCAATATTACTGACATTTCTTTTAGGAATCAAAAGATCCATGCATTGTTCATGGTTGTCATAATTCAGCGAAATCAGGTTGGATCTTTTGTTCGTCAGCATGTATTCGTCGTCATATCAATGATACACTTCAAGCGATTCAACGAAGCAAAGGACTAGTAAATAGAATAAATTCTAAAATTCTCGTTGGTTTTTTCATTTATTATTGATTGATGTAGAAGAATGATGATATACCAACATGTGATGATATTTCGTTATGTGAAAATACAAGTAAAAAAATTCTTCAGAAAGATTCAATACCCAAGATAGAAGATTTATATAATTGGATTAATCAACATCCAACCTATCGAATTATTAAATCTTCACTGAGACAAACAAATTTAGTAGAAGAAAATCAAACTAGAAGCCTAAGAAAATCATCGTTATCATCCAATGACCATATAACGAAATTTAAAACTTCATCGAAACCAATTATAAATAGCGAAGCAACGATTACAAAATCAAATCTAAATAAAAAGACTGCAACACAACAAAGAAAATTCACTAACAATAGAATATCTAATATTAATGATATTGCTGATATAAGAGCAAAAGTTCCGACAGCATTATATGATAAAGTCATAATGCGGTAAAAAAAAAAGAGTTTTAACTTTTAATTGATATTGAATTCAATCTTAAATTTTTAGATTAGAAAAAAGTGGCGAAAATGCTTTTCTAAAAGAAGATATAAGATTACTAGTGAATAGAATCGAGGAGGAAATGTTTAATGTTTATGGTAAAGTTGACAATTCATATAAAAACAAATTTCGCTCATTAATTGCCAACATTAGTAATGTGAATAATAATGTAATATTTCCAACCAAAAGAAACAAGAATTTTCTAATGAAATTTAATCAATTTTCTCTTGTTTTTATATTTAACAGTTTTTTTATAAGCGCATTCTTTCCAAAGAATTAACAGCTAAGCAAATTGTCGCGATGAAAGCAGAAGATATGTTACCACCAGGTATTTTATTTTCAAAATAAAAAAGCAGAATGCTGTTTTGCTACGTTTGGTGTTTTTCATTAATCTCGTTCAAAAAAAAACCAAACTATAAAATCTTGAATTTAATTGTTGGTGATGTGCTATTTTATTCTTTAAAGATATAAATTTATCGTAATCTAAAATAATAGAATTAAAAGTTTTTATGGATGGATGGGTCAACTAGTATGTTCATATGATTTGTATCAATGTTCCGTATAGTTTTTACTATACCTCTTCTGACTGTCTACTATTATATCCATAGTGTTCACGAAACTAGTTATTACCATCAAAATCATTCAAAAATACTCTTTAAGAATAATTTGTTTGCATTTGATTACAATTTATTTATGCCTAATAGAAGAAGTATGTTTAATATGCGACTGTCAAATGTTTCTCTGAACTTCCAATAGAAAGAGAAGTCAATTGTTCTTCGAAGTACTGGAAAGTGAACTCGATTGGGCTAAATATCACATTCCTACGAGGAGATTCTTTTCATAAAGAGCTAATTAAGAGAGAAAACTTTACGTTTTTCAACATACTACTTCCCGACTAACTCTGTCTAATAGAAATAATGAATGTTACATATAAAAGCAATCGACACGAACTTTTAAGAGCTATCCGGAAGACTATTAGTTCTAAATGCCAAATGTTGGTTCCTACAGAAAAAAAGAATTTATTAACAAAATGAGTGGGACATAGATGTAATTCATACAAGCATATTATTTGACCCATTCATAAAAAGTTTCAGTTATACTACTTTAAATTATAGTAAATTCACTTCTGTAGAGAATTGATTAGTACCTCTTCAACTACGAAATTCAAGGTAATATTGTTTATCTGAATTGAGATAGATGAAAAACATCAAATGTAGCTAACAATTTGATACACTCGGTACAATGTTTGTTGTCTTTCACAGAGGAAAAAGAAAAACGAAAAGATCAATTTGAAAAAGAAGTTCAAATGATTATCGATGCTGAACTACAAACAGCTGAAGAAATGGCAAGACGTGCAAGAATAAAATTTACTCGGCAAGGTCCTGTTGATAATGATGCACTTGTGACGATAAATACCTTAGTAAAAATTTTAGATGAATAATGAAGATTATTCTTTTTCTGGTTGTTTGGTTTTATAGAAAGAACAAAGTTCATTGGACAAAAATTTTCATAATAGTACTAACAATCCATCGCTCAATAATGTTCAAGAACGTATTGCAATTGAAGCAACGAAAAATGAATCAATTGAAAAAACTGTAGAAGAAATTATTTTGACTGATGATGAAAAATCTACTACAAACCTTGAATCGAATCATCGTAAATCTCCATCGATAATCTCGGGTTAAAATTTGATTTTGTTTTCTAAGAAAGAAACGAGAAACAAAAGTTCTATATTTATAATGTTTAGAACGTTGTACTTCGATATGTTTAACAAAGAAAATTGATTGCAATCAATCCTCACAGTTTAAATTTCAACATTCTATTTCCGAACAATTACATTCTGGTTCTGCGACTATTGATTTCGACAATGATTATATTGAGCCAGAAAGTCCAACAGGAATCGATGCATTCATCTATGATGATGACGACGATAACGATAATGATGTTGATTATAATGTAAATAATTTTAATACTTCTTTTTTGCCTACTATTCGTACACCTGATGATAATATTGATAATAATATTTCCTATCAACCGATTCGTCGCGATGATTATAATCCATCGAAAATTCAAAATGAAACACTGTCCATGTAAGTGATTATGTGTTTATTATGGGAATCTTTCATATTTATCTTCAATATACAGAAATCAAGCAATACCTGTTTATCATTTTCCACATCATTGGCATGGAACAATTATTCCATCTGATATTAAAATTTCCTGTAAATCCACTCATGTTTATGGTGAAAATGATTATCTGATAGAGAATATTCCCAAACAACTCACCATACTCGGACGACTTCGATTAGGTGATCTTTGGGATTACATTCGTGATTCAATAACCGTTCGTGATATACTTGTATTAGCACTTGGTTCATTATCAACAGATACAAAAGATCAAGAGTTATTTTCAAAATATGTTGATACATTATTCTTATCAAGACGAGCTGCAGTGATTAGTAAATGTATTAACTCGTCATCCATTAGAGATATGTATATTTTAGCAGCTGACACAAACAGTTGTCCATTGAATTTATTGTCATCACTTTTTTTACCTTCAATATTTGAAACAAAACAATTGTTGCTAGTCATCATCGGATCGGGAAAACGAATAAAAAAATTAATAGGTTGCTGCAATGAAGATTCATCATTGAATAATTTAACATATAATCCACTTGCACAACATGTTTCAAGTATTAAACAAGATCCTTGTTTAGTTACAACGAAAGATCCACGATTAAATAGAAGTGGTATAAAAAAAGGAAATATCAGCCATTGTACATCACAATTAATTCAAAGTCAGCAAACAGCAACAGTTCAACAGTAAGCTATCGGGATAGGACATTGTTTCACGTTATTGATAAGTTTTCTTCATTTTCAGCATATAGTGATCCACATCGGTAGTCACTGTTTCAGTGGTATTTTAGAGCAGGATTGATGAGTTACATGATGAATATTCTTTGTTTTAGCGTATGATACAGCTATAAAGAAATTGATCACTAATGAGATTTTTTACACACTAATCTGAATTCGATGTAGAGCGATTTTTTTCTGATACAGAAAAAACACAATGTTCGTTCACTATCAAGTATCCTATCATAAAAACCTTACGTTCTGAAATTTGCGATAGTTTTCTAAAAATTGCCTAAAAAATGAATTATAGATGTAGTAATGGGTTGTGGTCAAATTTTATTTTGAATCTGACAAAAATGATGCCGTTGAACAGTTTGTTCAGAAGATCTGTAGATTGACTGAATCTTCGGTCAGACCGTCTTGAGCTCGTTAGCAGTCTAAACGAATGTATGAATAGAATCACGAGTATTTACTCAGGTAGTTTTATTGATGTCAGTGTAGGTAGAAAAGTATAGTTGTACTGAAACGTTGATAAGACTTAATCGTGGCGTAAGTTCCATGACAACTTTTCATCGATATTCCTTGAAACATCAGTGAATCCTTCTGTATAGATACGTTCGATGAATCCATAGTAAATCATCCCGTGCAGTAAATAGAAGTTTTCAGCCCACCGTTCAATGAGCTCAAATGTTAATTAGTTGGTGAACAAAAATATTAAACTAGAGTAAAAAGAAATCTTGTTCTATGCTGTGTTATAACTTAAAAGTGAGCTAGAAGGGTTCTGACAGTCACATTTCTTAGTTGAAATTCAATGGCTATGAATAGGTTCTGACTGTTATCGATAATTTATGTTGCTTACTAGTCGACGAACCATGGCTAATCTCTAAATTAGAATTTGTATTTCTTCTCTGCCACTTCATCAATGAATATTTTTTAGTTCAAACCAAGATTTAAATCAATTGATATGTGACTCTCTTGAACGTATTCGTCATGCACTCAACCCAAATGATATTAATTCAATAGTAACGTATACGATGGATATTTTAAAAGCGAATCATCGCGATGATTTATGTGCACATTTTACTGATAATCTTCATGTGGTTATGATCGAATGGCAAGCAAAGCAAGGTACTACGTCAACAGTTGATGGTGACAATCTAATAGAAGAAAATATGGATGTTGATGATGATCAAGATGATAAGCATAAGAAACAAATCACAACAAGTAGTACTTCAAATTTACAAAGTGAATCGGATGATATTGATTTTCGTTCTCTTGATCAAGATATGGATCCTCCTCTGACAACGACACAAACCATAACGGTAAAAGATGATGACCATCGAAAACATCGACGAAAATCACGTTTTTCTGATCTATTCTCACCAAGTGATAGTCAAAGCATGAAGCTAAAATCAAGTATTCCAATGGATGCAACCTTTTCAAAAGAACAAAACAAAAAATCAACTAGTGTACATGAAAATTTTCGATTCGAAATTACTAAACCGACACCGTACAAAACATTTGATGTGAGTTATTAATTACCCATATTTTGTTTGATTTTTTTTGTTCTTTTCAATTTACATTCATTTTTGTTTTCATTATTATTATTATTTTTCTTTGAAATAAAAAAAAACATGAACGAAATTATGAATATATAAAATGATCACAAGATTTTGTGCTTTGCTTTTTCGAATTTTATTTTTTTCAGAAAAAAAATTAGTATCTGTTTTTTTTTCTTTTTATAAAAACATATTGATTCATCATTGAAGAAGAAATGTCGACCAATTATCAATTCATCTGACTCGTCTGTCGTATCGACCAGTGTTAAAAATAAGTTAACCTCAAAACCTACTCGTTTCTCATTTGGAAAAGATCCATCACATCGGCATAACAAAAATATTTCATCGACGACTAACAATGATATATACGAAAGTTCACCAAAATTTATCGAAGGTCTAATTAAGAAAGTTCAATCGTATGGTTATCAAAGTTTATCATTATCGAATGATAATTGGACCAAACATTCATTGCCGATTGCTCCAACGCGCTCTACAGCCATGCTGAATCTTGTTATGCAACAACACAAGACGCACAGCAGACCTTCAACACGTTCAAGTCAATGGAGATCAACTAGCAACAATAATTATATGACATACTATCATGATTTTGATCAACCTCAAGAATAACTTTTATTGTTGCTCACTTTATTTTGAATGCTTAATTTCTATAGTTCATGTTCAATTTTAATGTAGATTAGTTTTCTATAATTATCTTGGTTTTTTTGTACATTAACATATGCAGTAAGAATCTTGTCTAGAAATAACATCCGTCGAACGTCAATAAATTGTTCATTTACAGAGATATTAAATATTTTAGAAAGCCAAATATTCTTTGCCATCATAGTCATTTTGTATTAGATGATTGTATAATCGCGAGGAAACAAGTAACCGATGAGAGTATTTAATCAATTATCTGCTACGTTTTCAATCATTGAAAACGTTGGCAGAATTCGATGGTTGGTGAAATAATTCTTAATATTGTTCTTTTTCAAAAGATTTCCATCCATCACTATTGAATATCTGGACGAAAGAATTTCAGTTTAGGATTTTGAATGCCCAGAGAAAGAACTATTATTGAAACTAAACGAAGTATTAAATTCACCACTACAGCATAGATCTCATATTCAAACGGGCATAGTCGTATCGATCGTGCCAGGAAAATGTAATCGGTCAGTTCATCAATTATCCATGATCATTATCATTCATATAGTTACGACTCTTATCTTTACCATCACAGTTGTCTTTTCGACACTACGTTACATGAATCCCACAAAATGTGAGTTCTTATTTCATACATCTTTCTATCCGTCGAATCAAACTCATTTCATTGTAGTTTGATGATTTATATAATCAATGTAAATGCTTTCTGTTCAGTATAAAATACATAAGATCAATATAATTCCTTCACTTATACTCTGAGACAAGATCAATAGTACGTAATTATCTAATTTTATCCTCGATGACGAAACTAATTATGCTTAAAAACGATAAAAGCTTGCCGTAATTTTCACGATTTGAACAATGTTAGTTGTTTTCCCTTCAACGATTTGTTATAATCTTTTGTTGCTCAGTCTTGATTCATTTCCATTGGAATAAAGGAATAGGTGTGAAAGAACTGAGCAGTCTTGAGGAGGTACGAACTATTTAAACTATTCCTTTCAATTTCTGAAAACTGCTGTTCTTCTATGTCTGTGCTTAACATTAGCTGCACGCAAGAGAACCGTAGATGAAGGCGGTGACTGTATGAATGCAAATATTTGCTGTTTTCACTACACAACTTACTCTGACTTGGTTTCTTTCATTTTTTAGAATATCCTCTTCCTTTGCTACAATTAAAGGAATTGGTTAGTTTCTATAAGTTGATTACAATTATTCATTAGATTCTTTTTTAAATAATTCCTAATCAACCGTTTACGTAATCTTAGTTGTGTGCATAGACCAGAGATCCACGAGTCAATCAAAAAAGCGACTCGTCACCGCCTCGTTATGTTGGCGAGTTGCTCATTGCTTCCTCGCCTCGCCTCGCCTCGCCTCGCCTAAAGTTAATAATAAAATTTTTATTTTTAGATAGTTTTTCAAACACCCATAACAATCAAATAAAGAACATTTTATACATTTAAATAAGTTAAAAGAATTTTTACTGAGCGCATCAGCAATGCTCTGAGAACTGCGTCAGTGCAATAGTTGGACTAGACTGAATAATTAAATATACGTGTATCCAGAGTGTGCTAAAGATCATCTAGCAAAAAGAAAACTGCATAGGTGCACACGACTATGATCAAATGAAATAATTTTTTTTCTAATGGTGGAGATGCTTCAAAGTTTTTATTCATCAGTAAAAGGTTTAATAACATCAATTAGACTTATTATCACTAATTTAAAAGATAAAAATTCACATGTCTACGCGAAAGATAAACTATAAATTTGGGGTTTCCATAATCGGATGCAAATTCCTCTGTTCTTAGATTTTCAAAATTATGTAATACTTTATTTGAATCCTTGAGTTTTCTCTATTTTATCTAACTTTCCAAAATCCTCTAAAATCTGTTTGCACTGAAAAGATCTGAAAACACCAGTGACTATAGTTGAAGTTTGATAAAGTACTCCTCTGGACAGTGAACAAATTAGCAATGCTATTCCAGAACTTACTGAAGAATCATATTTTTAGAGATCTTATTTGCTGATCATTTTGGTTAACAGATGATTCATGTTCATCAAGAAAATGTGTTCCCCGAGTCAAAATACTGGAGAACGGCAAATAGTGTTAGTCAAAGCACACGACGTTTTCTAGTACTACAACTCTGATACCCTATGTTCTTGGTGAAGATAGAACAATTTTTTAACCAAAATGATCAGTATAGTAATCTCTAAAAAGTGGAATTTGAGAATAAACTTTGGGATACATTTCTATTTTTTGTGGTTGACGACTGATAGAAGTGTGTTGGAAAAGATCAAACTCCGTGTTCAAGTAGATGATGCTAGCTTTCAAGTGTGTTAATAAGCTGCTACTACTTGAATAGAAGGTTGGAAGTATCCTCGAACATCACGAAAAATATCAGATAATTTATTCATCACTCTGTAGAGATATACAGTTTTCGTTTTTAAGCTGAATGTTGAGACACCCTGCACACTAATTTATTGTCCCGATTTGATAAACTTCACTACAAATGGAAACGCTTAGAAAGAACTGCATAAAATCGAAAGATATCCTTAAAGATTTTACATTTATTCATCAAAAATAACACTCTAAGTATAGGCGAGTCGACTCGGCGATTTACAAAGTAATATCGTGCTCGCCGCGGTACAGAAACTTCCGACTCGCCTCGCCTCGTGGCGATGCAAGGTGAGTCAACTCGGCGATTTTCGGATCTCTGGCATAGACATAGTATACTTTGTCTACAAAAGCTAATCTAAATATAAAAATTTAGAATCAGTGTAGTTAAACACTATCTATAGCATCGCCAGTCTACTCAAGAACTTTATTCATACTACGTATATTAAGTGGTAATATTTTCATCGATTAGACAAACACGCAAATGTACGATCGTTCACTGAATCAATTATTAGGACAAGGCAGAGGTTGACAACTAAATGTGGAAAAACTTCATATGGAAGAAAAATCAAAAACGATTTTTGAAGGGAATTGAACTATATGATCTAATAAAAGCATCTATGAAAATCATGATTCCCATGAATGCTTCTATTTATATTTAACTTGTTAGCAGCACTTCTAGCTATTGCCTTAAATAAGGACACCAATATTCAATGATAACAGCACTGTCACTAAAAATTGATACCAAAATTCTTTAAACTAAACGCACGAAAAGTTTAGTAACGAAGTGATTATGAAACACAACTTGATTTCGTTCATAGCTTCAATTAGCAAAGTCCACACGAAATCGAACCCTATGCAAAGCATGGAAACAAAATAAAACAATTCGTAAGTTTCTTAATTTTGGTAACCATTTTATTTCTTTCTGTTTTATCGATTTTTTAACTGATTTGCAGCAAATAGCACTTAATTGAGTTTATAAACAAACTGCAATATTTATTAACATCGAAATCACAAATCTTTCACTGAATAGAATTCGATTATGAATGTTGATAATTCTTTTGAATTTTTAGTACAGTAAAAGTGATGGATTTAAGCATAGAAGATAGTACAAGATTACTGATACGACTGGCTTGTTCACTGTTCATTTATCAAGTAAAATAAGTTTGTTGTGCTCTGTCGAGGCCAGTCTGATTGATAATTTCAAAATTTTCCATTCGAACGTATATTATTTTAAATAGAGAAGTATAATAAAAATATGTATGTCGTCGAACAAAAAGCAGTCAAAGTTGTGCAGCGCTATGCACAAGTATTGATAGAATGAGCTGAATCATATAGTTCTTTTTTTTCATATATATGAGTCATCATTCATGAGAAAAGTTGTAAAAAAGGGGCTAGCATACATAAACATATATACATATATAATATATATATATATATATGTGTGTGTGTGTGTATATACTGAACGGATGGTACATGTACATTTTGTTGAATAATTCGTGAGACAAAATAGTGACGCATTATTGAGACTATATGACGTGCAGAATAGTTAAATTCAGTGATTGTAATCGTGAATGAATTCTCCCCATTTATTTTGTTCTTTTCTTCTAACATTCTACATGCTAAATGAATGTCAAATCACAAGAACAGTATGAGTGTATATGGACAGTTATTCAATGCTTTCTTTCGAAGTGAAGTTCTCTTTCTTTCGGTTCAAATTTTTTCTCGTTCTACACGCCTTGTAGTGAAACGCAAATACCCAGATTTTTTTCTCTCTTTTGCATGTACGCCCTTTTGAAACTCGTCTTCATTTTTATCGTTCTTATTTCCATTCATCCGACCGCTGTTCTCTCTCGCGCTGAGTACGGACGCTTTGCATTTTTCTTCACATATTTGACCTAACAACGGGACTACATTGAATGAAGGGTAGAAAAAAAAAGTTTGAAATAAATAAGGTGAGCATGTAAAACGATACGTCATCTTCTGTCTTGCTCTTTTCCTGTTTCGAATGAATATTAAATCGATACAAGTATTAGCACGATATTAACTAGTACTTAATCAGTATGCTACAAGAAAGAAAAAAAAAAAGAATAGACATTATTTTTTAAAAAAACATTTAAATAGCTTCTCTCTGTTACACGTGTCTTGCTGGTGTTATTCAATAGAGCGCATATATTGATTCTCTATTTATTTTAGTTCTTCTAGTCATGCACAAAGCCGGAAGATGAATAACGGCATTTATTTCAATCGACAACCCTTTGATAATTTAAGCTTTATATCCGATGGTCGCGATCGTATTTCATATATAAATGATCCATATGCAATTTCATCACGTGATGTTCCTGTTGATGTGAATGGATTGGCTTTACAGCCTACCGAATTTAAAAGATTGAAGCGTGAAAACAATATCATTGATGGATTTCGACCCCGTCGAGACGATATCTATGCATATAGCAATGCAGCATTCAGGTATATGAGAAAAAACTATACATGTTTTCGTTTCGTTCATCATTTATATTGAAGTGACATCAGTGGTGTTGATTCACGTGGACTTTCTACGCGATCTCAAAATTCGAATATATATGCTTTTCAACAACCATATGAAAGAAAGAAAAACAATCGAAAAAGGAAATATTTTTACATATGTGGATTTCTATCGTTTCTTATTCTTCTTGCTATTGGTGTGATTATTGCTTTGGTTATATTTCGTTCGAAACATAAATGTAAGAATATTGATCTTAAGGACATTTTTGTTTTCTTTTAAATATCATGTTCAATTAGCAAACTCGTGTTATTTATCATGTGATTCAAATGAAAAATTTATTCAATTAAATTCGACACATTGTGAATGTCGATGTAGGTTGATGTAAAAAAATATCGTTGTTTTCTTTTCTTAACTATTATTTTTGTAGCTATTAATCAATGTGAATTTCAACCATCGATCTGTGGACAATTTCCTTGCATAAAACTTAATGGAACAGGCTATGAATGTGATTGTACAGTGGGCTTTCAGCATCCACCTTTAAGTAATGATTTAACACGTTGCGATGGTAAAGCATTATTATTGAACATAGAAAATTTAATTAAATACTCATCATTTTTAAGATATCAATGAATGTGACAATGCTAGCGTATGTGGAGAATATCAAATATGCAATAATACTAATGGAAGTTATACAGTGAGTTAATGTCGAATGTCGAATTTCATGCGAAGATTTTGTTTCTATAGTGTTTTTGTGAAGATGGCTTCGAAACAATTACATTGGAAAATAGTATTTTATGTCAAGGTGAATGTTTTGAATTTTTCTCATACTATCCTATCGTATAGGTATATCAAGTCGATTAAAAAAATTCGATATTTATAAGAGGTTGAAACATTTCATCATATAAGTACTCCAAATAGATTTTGATTAGTTATTCAAGAAGAAAAGTTGACTAATATTATAGAAAAATGAAACATATTCTTTTCATTCGAAATTTATTTTAAGATGAAAACGAATGTACCGATCGCAGCATGTGTTTAAATTCTCGTTGCATCAATACAAATGGTAGTTTCGAATGTGTGTGTAATCCAGGTTTTATACGTAATCCATTTAATAAACTACATTGTGATGGTAAATTAATATGAACGATCAAACGACACATTTTTATATTTTATTTCTAGACTTCAACGAATGCTTATCAGTGCACAATTGTATAGGTGATAATCAAATATGCGAAAATACACAGGGTTCATATCGATGTGTTTGTGATCAAGGATATCGACGAAATGAGTATGACTATTGCATAAGTATGGAAAATTGTTGTGTTCGAATAAAAATTCGACAAATGATATTCATTAACAGATATAAATGAATGTGCAGAATCGAATACAACTTGTGATATTAATTCACGATGTGAGGATCGAAATGGATCATTTGCATGCTGTATGAGTGGGATAGGAAATCAATGCATTCGTAAGAAATCTAGAGAAATTATATAATGAATAGAACATGCAATTTTTTTATATATAGAATGTGGCTATGACTATGTGAATCCTAGATCATTAGGTATGTTATCATTTGCTTCTGCCAATCTATTCATGTCAACTTATTTACCGACGACAATATGTTTTTTCGCTATTTGTAGTACTATAGCTTAGCATTTGATGCTTTTAAAAAGTCAATCAAAAGAAAAAAAGATCTAATCTAAAATGGGTTATCTAATTAGAAATATTTGTTTTATTTACAAAGACAAATCAAAACATGATGTTTTATTTTATATTTTATTTTCAGGTATTAATCATGTTCGACGTACACGTATGACTAATGGACAGTCGGTGGAATCAGGACGATTTCCGTGGATTGGTGCTTTACTAATTAAACAAGACTATTATGATAGTGAACCACGCTATGTCTGTTCAGCTTCTCTTGTTTCTAGTTGGAATATTATCACGGCAGCACATTGTCTTGATGAACAACACTTTCGAAAGTAAATCATTGTTATATAAATAGTTCTAAGTTTCATTTGTTTTTTCGCCTAGTCAATGGGATTTAACACGTCAACCGAATTCATTTAAAGATATATTTGATATTCGTATTGGTGTGCATAATCTTAGTGTGAACAGTACTGATTATATTCAAAGCCAATCTTATTCCATTGAAAATTTTACTCTAGTTTGTATTTCTTTATAACTTAATAAGAAGAAAAAAGATATACATATATATATGTTTGTTCTTTTCATTATGTTTTCTAGCATTTCGGATATCAAACTCTCGATTCCGAAGGTGCTACTGTAAAAAATGATATCGCGTTAATTAAATTAACAAAGCGTATAGAGCGTTCGTCAAAAATTGACTGGATTTGTTTGCCAACGGTTGTTAATATTCAAGACCAACATACATTAAAAGTAGTTTCATATAGTAATGCTGATGATAATTCAATTCAACAACAATTAGATATTCGTGTACTTGATAATCAAGAAAGTAGAAGTGAATGTCAAAGACAATTAGGTGACATTGCTGAAGATGCTTTCTGTGCGATAAGTACAAATGATTCAAGTTTACTCGGCATGGTAAGCAGTTTTGAATGATCATCAACGGATTTTTTTCGAATTAATTTTTTCGAAGGGTGATTCAGGTGCAGGAGCTATGTTGTTAAGTAGCAATGATGGTTGGCATCTTGAAGGTGTTGTGTCAAAAACAGGTCTAAATAAATCATATTCAGCTCTCACGAACGTATCGATGCATATTCAATGGTTGAATTCTCTAGTGGAATCATAAATCTAAAGTCTTTCTGTAATTTTCTCCTGCTTTTGTATTTATATCGATTTTAAACTTGCTTTTTCTTCGTTTTCTATTTTGTTATAAAATGCAGAGATTAAGAATATATTACCAACAGAGTTAATAGACAGATCTAATAAAAACATACTTCATTTCAATGATTGGCTTCAATCTTCATACACAATACTTTATATTCCATAATAGTTTTTGAACTTTCCTCATAGAAATTTTTACGTTTATTTTTGGATGGATTGGAGTGTAGATGTGTACCTTCACTCTTTACTCGAAATTAACCTTTCGTAAAGTCATACTAATATTGCCATCGCTTACTTCATTTCAAATGAGATTTTCTCAAAACATTGGTATTGAGAAAGTTGAGCTGTCTAAGTTTATTTTCAGTTGAAACCTGTTTTCGAAACATGACAAACATCATCAAAACGATTTCACGAATAAATCAGACTGTCGATCATGGCCAAATGTGTAATCGATCAAGTTATATTATTCCAGTCCAATTCGTACAGTCTACATACATGTCAAGATCAATACAATCCTTCTAATTCGTAATGTTTGTTGAACTGATCAACCATATACCAGATGTAACGTTTTATTCGGAATACTTGCATGTTCCAACGTCTGACATTTCTTTTATACGTATATTATGATGAGCTACATGTCTGATAGTCATGTAAGACTTCTTTCATAAAAGTACAAGTGAGCTATAGACCATAGAGTAGTATAACCGGTCGAGAATCATACATCTTACTGGACTCTACTATTCATGTAGCCGAATTCTAAAAATAATATAACTTGTAATTGATTATCTTTCAACAGCCATGCCATCGCATAATAATGAAATTTATTTTACTCACTACAATACGTTACTATTTTAACTCACTACCAGCCATGACCGTATCACAATAGGATTATACATAAGATACATGTTTCAAAGTCCTGTATTTGCGGATATGATTTCTCATAATGTACTACGAACTTCATGGATTATACACATTTGACTGTATTCATGTAATTAAATCTTTCCTCCATTGTCTTATCCGTACGCCTCAACTCCTATCCTTAACTTTAGTCATTGTGCCAATACAATTTTTAACAGGCCGCACACCGATCGTATTCATACAAAACACGAGAGACGTTTTAAAGTCGTTTCGGCCTAATAAGAAAGCAAGGATGGTTTGAACTGAAATTTTCAGCACATCTATAACTTATAATTAGTAGTCGGTCCTGCAAGTTTTAGCTTGATCGGTTGAAATTTTACCTCACTTTGATACTCAACCAAATAGTTTCTCTTCGTAATTATCAAGATGAAAGAATAATTGGATTTCAAAACGCATATCCATGACACTGTAGCAAGGGGGAAATGTGAGACTCCAGTACTCCATGTATTCCCAAGCTGTACAATAACTATGCTTTAACAAGTAATACATATTTCAAGCCTACTACTCACCTATGTTACGGTATATTAGTGGGAGTACAGCCAGCACAAGCACATCTCACAATAAAGCTAAAATACTCCGATTCATTTCATTGACTTCCAATTCTGGAGTACGAGGAAGTATTTTAGCTTTATTGTGAGACGGGGTTGTGCTGGCTGTACTCCCACTAATATACCGTTACATTGGTGGGTAATAGGCTTGAAATATGTATAACTTGTTGAAGCATAGTTATAGTACATCCTGGGAATACAGGAAGAACTGGAGTCTCGGCTTTCCCCCTTGCATGGTATCCAGTGTATACATCATTCGACAGAGAATTTGATTCTGAAAAAGAACTGTACATAAACCTTTGGATAAAAATCAAAAATTAATTTCAAGAAATTTAAATCACCGTCAGTCCAGTGTAATGTATAGGCTATCGTGCAATCTTGTGTACCCTTGTTCTCTACTATTTCATGAAGACCTAGAACGAATATTTTACCATAGGTAGAGTATTTCAAAACCTAAAAAATGATGCTAAAAAGTTTTAGGAAAAAGTCTGCCCCTCTACTATTTTTGATTGGAACAATTTCTCAACTGGCAAAAAGAATTCGTGAATATCTTTAGGAAATTTGATATATTTACCCATTATCATTATCAAGATTTTTTTCTCGGACAAAATAAATGCTTTATTTGAAATCAGGAGAAAACACTACGTCGAATAACATATATTTTAACAAAAACAAATTTTTGACCAAAACTACCCTGTTTTCTTCCTCAGGTTAAACTTTCTTCAAAAACGCCTTGAGGGGAAGTACAGGGTAGTTTTGGTTAAAATATATCTTATTCGGCGTAGCTTTTTGTTCTGATTTCAAATATCCAACTTATTTTGCCCGAGAAAAAAATCTTGATAATAAAATTGCCTAAATACAAATAATTTCCTAAAACTTTTCACTGATTTTTAGCTAGTTGACACATTATTTTAATCAAAACTAGTAGAAGGCAGACTTTTTCTCAGGACTCTTAAGTGTCATTTTCTAGATTTTGAAATGTTCTATCTATGGTAAAACATTTGCTCTGGGTGGTTCTTCTGTGAATAATGGAGAACGAAGGTACATAAGATTACAGGATAGCCTATACATTACACTAGACTGATGGTAATTTAGACTTTTTAGAATTAGTTTTTGATTTTTCTGGAAAGGTTTATGTACAGTTTTATGCAGAATTAAATTCTCTATCGAATGATATAAAAACTGGGTATTATATCATGTGTAAGTGTTTTTAAATCGAATAATTCTTTCATCTTGATAATGACGAAGAAGGCCTATTTGGTTACATGTCAAAGTGAAATAAAAATTCCTCACGATCAAGCTGAAAGTTGCAGGACTGACATCTAATTGTAAGTTATAGAATTACTGAAAATTTTAGCTCAACCTACTCTTGATTTCTTATTGGGCCAAAATGGCATCAAAACGTCCCTCGTCCTTTGTTTTCTGTAAATTGATTATGAGATTCATCAAATCAACGTAATAAACCATTTCAAACGAACAGAAAGAATTTCATTACTAGTATCGAGCTTCATCATTTATATAAGATAGAATAGTGATTATCTACGATAAATTTTTCTTTATCTGGGGGTTAATTTGACTGAAGGATCTGAATTTTTTCTTGAACGAACATACTCGGAAAAAAACACATTCATGACTTGTTGGGATGACTCTGACAACGAGAATGGTGTTGTTTTCGATCCTTATTTTGATTTACTATGGAAGGGGTGCAAATAAAAAAGTACTGTTATACTTTCCATGCCATAGTTCAGGACAGTTACTCTGTTATATTCATCTTGATTTACAATTCTGTGATCTCGTTACAAAAATATGACCGAATGAATATTGAAACGAAAGGGTTTTCATCTCAATTATGCTTGATTAAATGCGAGAAACGCAGATTTTCCGAACATCGTTTTAACGCTCTCATTATACTTTGTTCACAACTTCTAATACCAGTATTATTTTTCAAAGATAAACCGTTTCCGGAGCTGTTTAAGGGTAAAAAATCCAGATCTAAAGACTCCTATTTATCAGTAAGAAGGTTTTGCTCTTTGTACAATAATTTGAGTAGATTAGATCGTTTTGTGTTTGCATATGGAGTATCTCGAGTACTAAATATGAAAGTATTTTATTGAAATGAATAACTCTTCAATATGACCCACAGAAAAAAATTGATGCTTACAAAATCTTTTTAACAAGAAAAGGCGATGACTTTCGATCCGACACGAAAACAAAACAAACAAATTACAGATCGTTATTTCTTACTAAACGAAAGATCATAGAATTTGGTTCATTGTAAAGATTAATATTAACATACAACGTTTAATTAAAAAGATCGAGATTCAAATCGCTCATAGATTTCTTTGACGTCTGAAAAATGCATTCTTGTATTCTATCTCAAAATGAATGAAATCTTCGTTTATTCATCATTTTTATCAATTCTTTATATATTCACGGTGAAGAATAAACTCCAATGCAATAGATCACTATAGCTGCTATGCATACAGATTGTCTTTTCTGACACTGATTTTCTGACCACAGACTGTGTGTCAAACAACTCATACTTCAGTGAAGATATCAATTCGTTTTCTTTTTTATGTATTTTTCACAGAATGATTTGTGTACATCATATTGAAGAACTATTCATTTCAATAAAATACCTTCGTTTGTAATACTCAAACTATTCAATCTGATAGTAAGTCAGAATAAACGAAATACCATATCGTTTTAAATTTTGAATCGAAACGAAAAAGCAATGCAAGAAATTTTGAATGTTCAACCGATCTATTTTAAAAGATCCCAGTCTGCTCGTTGAAAATCATTTCATTTGTGTTTCTATATTTATTGTAAATATTAATCTATTGAAAATTTCTAAAAATAAAATGCTAATTTCTAGATATAGGAAAACATCGTCTTGACTTTCATTATGGAATAAGCTTATGAGTAACAATCTATGAAACGATTTTCGAATGGTTTCATCATTCTACGTGTACAAATACTTTCTAATGAATAGTCTTAGAATACTTTTTAAAATTTTGCTCGATGACAAAAACAGCTGGATTTCAAAAATTGTATTTAGAACGACTCTTGAAAAATAATTTCTATCTGTAGGATTTTACGACTATTTTATTGAGATTTCAGTAGAACTAATCACCTTTGGAGTTAGTGAATCCTCATCGATAGTGTTTTGATTTTTGAAATGCAGACTTTATTACTACAGTTAATTAGAAAAAATTGTTTAACTAGATTTTAAATGAGAAACAGAAAGGAAAGTCGATCAGAAACTATTGATTTTATGAGACTTGAAAATTAGTTTTCATTACTTTTTGTTTCAATTAATAGCAGAAAATTAAAACCAAATTTAATATACATCGAAAAAAGTAGTAGTCATATTGTTTTCATGAAAACCTTCTCAGACATATCAAGATGATAGTTGCGAATTATATTGATTCAATTTTCTTGAATATTATATCTTTGTATAATAATTCTATAAATGAATGAATGAAAACTTAAAAATTATAGTTGAATATCGCACAACACTTTTTTAATGCCTACAAAAACTCTTCATCTTCATCTTCGTAAATGTGTAGCTAAATGTACTCACAAGTGTGTGTCGATTGTTCTTGTTCGACTGTAGATAATTCGGTTCCAATCAATTTGATTATTATCAATTATGATATTTTTATTTATGTCTTCGTGAGTAAATTGTTCAATACTTTGTTGAATTCCATTAAGTTTTAGTCTGAGTCGATCAATGTCATCCTCAAAATAAGTTGCTTCTTCTTGAAGACTACGAATTTCTTTTGTAATTGGTCCTAATTGTCGTTTTATTGTTTTTCAATTCATTCTCTTAGTTCCCGGTCAGCTTTGTCTGCTGCTATTGTAACTTTGTGAATAGTTGTTTTTCTCAATCGCTCAATTTGATCAAAAAGACCCAAGGATAAAGATGTTGATTTTTGTAACTTTTGTAGTTTATCGAGAAGTTCGTCGTGTGATCTCACTATTTCATTATCAAATTTTATCGATAGTTGTTGTTCATGTTCTTTTAGATCCTTTCGACAAAAGTATTTAGGTGATGATTTATTACAGATTGAACTTAAATTTGATATGTCGACCACTGCCATTGTCTAATTCCGTTGACGAAGAGTTCTGTCTAAAATGAATACTAAACGTATACGATGCATCATCCTTTTATGATATCTCAGAACGTCCTACTTTTAACACTGTAATGGAATAGTTCCATTATTGATTTTGTTTTTCTATCTGCGTGTGTAGATAGAATTGTCTTTCTCTAAAAATTTGTTCGAGTTTTGTTCTGCACGATTTGAAGTTGTAAACATTAGCTCGATTCTGGTGTTACTTCAAAATATGATTGTAGGATATACATATAAGATAGCTGTAGGTTTGAGTTTTATTAAAGAGAAAAAACATCAGCTCATATCTTTTTTCCGTAGATCTTTCAGGACACATCGTAATACTTGAGCTAATTTGAGAATGACATGAATAAGTCATCTATTCGAAAGATTATGCGCAGCTTCAAAAGATTTAGTTATTTCTGTATGAAAATGTTTTCCTCATGTCTCCCTGAAATCTTTTTTTTTTTATTTCACATGGAAGATGTGATGTGAAAAGTGATTGTGTGCTTGTACAAATAACAGACCACAACAATACTGTTGACATTTTTATTTTCATTGGACAAACAAGAAAGAAAAAAACAGAAATTTATGGATCTCAAAAGTAACTATTACTGAATGTTTTGCCTATCAGAGATAGAACTGTTAGACGATCGACTCACTTAAATTGAAATCCTAATTTGAGAATATACGTAGATACAATGATAGAGGTGGAATTCATCATATGTCTTGAAGAATATAAATAATAACAATATATCTTCGATATTTGCTTTTGATCGAAAAAGAAAGTTAATATAAACATAAGTGGACGATAAACAATACCATAGAATAAATGGGCGACGTGTAAATATTCAAAAAGTAAAAGTGTGGATTGAGAAGTTGAATGAAATTTAGAAAATGATTGAAATGAGAGTAGAAACCATAACCAAAATCAAGACATAAATTGATCAAGATGATCTAGTAAAATCATTAATATATACTTATTCATAGAGACAAACGACATCAATGATGAGTAAAATATAATCAATTCAACATAAACTAATCGTGACATAAAAATGAAACGAAACGAACCATATTTTATTACTATTGGTATGATTTAGCTTATTACAAATCTCATTATCATTTGCTAGTGATTGTCATGAAAATCGAGACCATTGCTTTGAAATTTTTCTATTGATCCCTTTTCTAATTATTCAAACTGTTTGAATATCCATTGATTACAATTCATTGTTACGATAGGTTATCATAAAAGGTTGATATTTCAAACAGCTGCTTGAACAAATCAAAGTTTTCGATACAGTTTTGTTCCACGATATTGTTACAAAGAATGCAAACATTACCCTCATGTTTCACATTTTATTTCTCTAAGAATTATAGACAAGATTCATCTTATTTTAGTACAATTTTTCATATAATATTTAGGTTTGTTTCTACATTGATGATTTCTTATGGCTTATTAATGATGATGATCACAGTTTAACTCATTCATAATGCAACTACTTTAGATATGCATGACATGAAGTGTGGTATGAAATTCATGTCAACATATTTTCGGCACGTATTTATAAATCTCAATCAAGTGTAATGATTTGAATAAAATTGTATAATAAAGTGTGGATGTCTGCGAAATTAAACGATAGCGAAACTAATATCGACACCCTCAGTTGCTTAAGATAATTCTTTCTGTAAGTATCATTCATGGAGGATGCTAAAAATATCAAGAAAAAAATATATATTGCTGAGTTACATTGCAGATAATTAGCAATAGTATTGTCACAAAGACAAGTAGACATACATGCGGATTTGTATTACAATTGAATAGTATTCGTGGAAAACAAGATATGTGCGTGAATATTCAAAAAAAATGCTACGATAAAAAGTGAGACTGGTCCATATGAAATTGAAAAAAGAAGTACCATATAATTTAAATGACACTGTGTTTTACTCTATGTTTTATTGATGGTTTTTGTCTCTCAACTCAGGTTGACACGTACGATCTTTTATCAACGGTTGAATGATCGTCACTCTTTTAAATCAACATTGGCTGCTCTCATCCAACACAATCTTATAGTATATATCTCGAACAAGTGCAGGCGAATGATTTCCTCACCTATTTCTCCAGCATCGGTATTTTCGCTCGATTGAATACTGCGCGTTGTTTATTTCATACGATACGCAGTTACAATCTAACAAGTTTAAGAACAATCAATTCCATCTGGTAAATTGCTTGTGCAAAATCAATATATAACTTAACTGCGATCGGTATTTCGGGCTCTATCTTACATCTGTAAATAATAGTCAAACATCTACAGATTGTTGGTCAAGGCAGTCGAAAAACATTGGGTTCTCGACTAGTTCAAAATCCTTCGGGTCCTTTCAATTGACTTAAAGGCCCATAAACACAATTAACAAGATTCTGGTTTAAGAAACCAAATCATAGCTGCAAATGAAAATCATTCATACAGTGTGCTCTACGCCTATAGCCTCGCAGTATTTCAGATCTTAGTTGATCTAAGTCAGCAGCTGTAGAGAGTTTATTGCAAGTTCGGAACTAGTTACGGTTCGACCACATATCGTTCTACAGTACTGATGAGCTATAGATGTGAGTTTGAATGTACTGACATTCTGTCATCTATAGTAATTTTGAATAAGTAAATGACTCCCTCAGAAAAACTAAATATCGGTAGCCATTGGATTGATGCACTAAACTTCTACATTTTTGAGTGCAGTTAATTATAATGAGACAGATACTCGTGAGCCTCAAGTTTCAATGGGATAACATCAGGTTAGTCAATGGGAATGACACAGATCTATTCAGCTGACTTGATGCAACCAGCTTTGTTCTTCAATTATTCCTATTTTCTCACTAGAGCTGAAAGATTCCATTTTTCCGTGAATCTGAAATGAATGCAGATATGAGGTTCAGGGGGGGGGGGGGGGGG
>OENT01000407.1:0-28425 GCA_900239685.1 Rotaria macrura | reverse complement strand
GGGAGAGAACAATATATTAATCATAAAATAAGTTGCTTCTCTCATACAAGAATCCACAGTCTTACATTCATAGAATTGGAAAAAGCAGTAGAGAGAAGTCGTGGAGAATTCAATATAACATCTGATAAAAACACAATAGGAGAAATGTCGACAACTATGTCTAATCCATAGGAGGATACTAAAAGATAACTTTTTCACATACAGCTAAAGAATTGTTCTTTCTGTCGAATCATATATTTTTTATTTTTACTAAGTACTGATAAATGAGAATAGAGTATTGAAAAGCGAAATGCGCTTAAAATAAGGTCGTATATTGTTTCTGAGATTCGTAAAAATGAATAAACTGCCGCTACCTATGCCCTTTCGACAAAAACGATCTGAAAGAAATTTTTCTTCTCTTTCGAACATTATATTAGTTACATTTGCTACACATTTAATAACAGGATGAGGTTAGAAAAAAGAATAACATTCATGCAACAGACTTGTGATTTTTATGTGAAGTTATCAAAAACATACTGTATCATAACAGTGAGTGAGGATCAACAGCCATTTTTAGAATATGTTTCTTACGATTTCACATATATCGGGAATTTATTGTTCTCAAACGTGTTTCTCGAAGATACAAATGAACTCCGGTATGTGCTACAGCTAATGAGAAAGGTGTAGTCTAAATTTGAACTTGCTTCTCTTTATTCATACACTGTTTCGTTTATTGTTCTATTGAAAACACAAATTTGCACAACATTCGTCTCATCGGTTTTGCAGCAAGTGTTATATTAAAAGCTAAGATTCTAGGAACTCGAAAGAAGGCAAGACTGTTAATAAGATAAGACTACAAGATTGTAGACTCATTTTTTTCGCTTTAAAGTCACATTTTGCATCAATTGAAATAAAGTCCACTACTTAACATAAAAAAGATGAAACTCGTTTTTACACACTTGAATGCTAACTTGGTATTGTTAAACGACATAATGTGTTGAATTGCTAACAAGTTGATTACTTTCATGCGTTGTTTTCATCTAGATATACAGTCATTCATCTGTTGGAATTAATGATATATTGTAATAATTGTTACCGAATTCGGTAAATTATTTGCTGGTGATGACATTAATCAGTACGGACTGTTCATCAATGGTCCTTGATCTAACGTGACTTCATCTGAAGCACTAAACACTTTCAGATCGTCTTTGGCAGCTTCTTGTTGCTGATTTTGGTGTGGTTGCAAAGATGACTTCGAGTTTATGGCAGAGATTCTAGAGGAAAATAAGTGGACACACACCCTATCTTTTTACACACAACATCAGCAAGCAACTAAAATAGGTTTGCAAAAACAAATGAGAATCATCGAAAAATTGACGTGACTCATAGGAACTTCAATCGCACCGCATGGAATCGTTTTTTTCTTGAACATACATCGCCAATTTCATAAAATGCTCTGATAAGATCAAAATCACTATGCATCGCTGAATTTGTAATTACACAAAAACATACTTAACACACCAAATCAAAAGAGAAAAGCATTTCGATACGCTACACAGATTTATCAAATACAGGACACCTAAAAGAGAGTATCTAATCAAACTATTCACTCCTATTTATAGAATATGACGACCAAAAATAAATTTAAAACTTTTCTTGATACCTGCTGTCACTATTTATTAATCAATCAATTCCACCTGCAGAAAACCATAATACTATGGAAATAAGCAATTACTTTAAGTGAGCATATAAACCCGTCGAGAACAATGCAATGTGTGTTGTCTAAGGGTCTACGAATCTAGAACATTAATTCTCTTTATCAAGCTACTTTAATCGCACAAGACTATCTATATGTTTCGTCTAGAAAGTATTCATGAATCTATTTGTTCAGATACTTAGTATAATTCTGCCACACTCACATTCACATGCAAATAGCCGCCTGCAACTAACACTTGGCCACTCGCTAATACGATCGCTGGATGATAACACCGTGCATAAATCATATTACCAATGCTTGTCCACATTCCTGTTAATGGATCATACAATTCCGAACTTTGTACAGAATATTGATTGGCATCACATCCGCCAGCAACTACCACTTTTCCATCTGTCAATACAGTTGCCGTATGATCATGCCGTTTAGTATTCATACTACCAGTGCTCATCCATATTTCTGTCGTCGGATCATATAACTCAGCACTATTTAAAGATATATCATTCTCACCGACTCCACCAGCAACTAAAATCTTTCCATTCATTAATACAGATGCAGTGTGGTAAGATCGTCCGATATTCAGACTACCAGAACCAATCCAATTTCCTGTGGATGGATCATATAGTTCGGAACTATTTTTAGAACCATAATTATATCCTCCCACAACTAACACTTTACCATTCGTTAACACTGATGCTGTATGGCCAAACCGTGCATAACTCATGCTTCCCGTGCTTGTCCAATACCCCGTTGACGGATCATATAATTCAGAACTGTTGTAATAGTGAGAATCATATCCTCCAGCAACTAAAACTTTTCCGTTTAGTAATACGGTCGCTGTGTGATAATATCGTCCATAATTCATTTCACCAGTGATTGTCCAGGTTCCTGCCGACGGGTCATATAACTCGGAACTGTTTTCATAACGATAATCATTTCCTCCAGCAACTAACACCATTCCATTTGTTAATACCGTCGCGGTGTTGTAACATCGTGCATAGTTCATGGCACCGGTGATTGTCCAAGTTCCCGTTAATGGATCATACAACTCAGTACTATTCAGAAGATAACGATTGTTATCAATGCCACCTGCAACTAACACTTTTCCATTCGTTAGCAATGATGCTGTATGGAAATATCGTGCATAGTTCATGTTACCCGTGCTGGTCCAACTCCCTGCCGTTGGGTCTAGCAAATCGGCTCTGTTTAGATAAGCTAATGATTGTCCACCAGCAACGAAAACTTTTCCATTTGTTAATGTGGATGCAGTGTGGAAATATCGTTCACTATTCATACTGTAAGTAATTGCCCAAATTCCTACTGAAGGGTCATACAACTCATCACTGTGTACCGACAATCCATAGAAATTGGATCCACCAGCAATTAATACTTTCCCATTCATTAATACAGATGCAGTGTGGTAAGATCGTCCGATATTCAGACTACCAGTGCTAGTCCAATTTCCTGTCAATGGATCATACAACTCAGTACTATTCATAAACATATAAGCGTAACTGTTTCCGCCAGCAACTAACACTTTACCATTCGTTAACACTGATGCTGTATGGCCAAACCGTGCATAACTCATGCTTCCCGTGCTTGTCCAATACCCCGTTGACGGATCATATAATTCAGAACTGTTGTAATAGTGAGAATCATATCCTCCAGCAACTAAAACTTTTCCGTTTAGTAATACGGTCGCTGTGTGATAATATCGTCCATAATTCATTTCACCAGTGATTGTCCAGGTTCCTGCCGACGGGTCATATAATTCAGAACTGTTTTGATTGGCATAATTATATCCACCAGCAACTAACACCATTCCATTTGTCAATACGGTCGCGGTGTGGTAAAATCGTACGTAGTTCATGGCACCGGTCATTGTCCAAGTTCCCGTTAATGGATCATACAACTCAGTACTATTCAGTGCATAACCATTGTTGTCAATTCCACCTGCAACTAAAACTTTTCCATTCGATAGTACTGATGCTGTGTGTTCATTTCGTGGACTATTCATACTACCAGTGCTCATCCATGTTCCTGTCAATGGATCATAGAGCTCAGTACTATTCAGGCAACCACCACTACCAATTCCACCAGCCACCAAGACTTTCCCATTTTGTAATACTGATGCTGTATGGTAAACGCGTGATTCATTCATTGTGCCAGTGTTAATCCATCCTAGAAAAATCAGTAGAATATGCGTATCATGCAACATGGAATACTTTGTCATCAGAAATGTTATCTATGTCAGACTGTGATTACTTATGGATGTTGCTGGGACGTCTGGCACCAATTACTGGGTCTTACCATTTTTGGGGTGTATTGGGATTTTATAATATATCGGTAAGCATTGTGGACTAAATCCCAAACGATTCCGCAATATATTCAAGGTATGAGACAGAGGGAGGGTTTGAATTTAGTGACTTATCATGATAATTAAATAAGTCCCGTAGAAAAAAGAAATACCGAAAAAGTAAGTCTGGTAGTTCCTCTCGCTAACCCTCTACTAGAACGATTTGATATCGTCAAAGAAAGGATATTGGAGTAAGTAGCTGTAAGAAATGATCTATTCATGGGGACGGGAATGAACAAAATTAAGGAAATAGTCCACAACAGAAAGGAAAGCGAATCCTTCTATTAACTGTATCCACTCTGTATTTCGTGTGTTCTCAGTATTTCTGCTGTATTCTGCGTATCCTGATTCTACTCACTATATCATTCATATCACGAATGTATCCTCTATATTATCTGTACATCATTCGCACCTTTAATAATCTTAGCGTACAATTTATATTGAGTAATAAGCGCTAGTATTGCTTCCACAAATATTAATATGTTTCAATGTTCTCATCGAATGATTATAAATAAAGAAAAATCGTCAATTGACATAAGAAATCAAAATATGTCACCAGTCGGATTGATATCGAGATTAAAAGGTTCAAGTCGAGCAATTTCAGTCCTATTTCATGAAAAGAAACAACTTGAAATTCAATAAATCACAGTACTGTACCATTTTTTTAATTCTCTAATCATTTAGAGAGCACTGCACCACACGCTTCAAACCCCAATCACTGTCATTCTTTTGTAGAACATTATCGTGTTGTCTACTGGATACACTGAAGTCGACCAGCAGACATTCCAGCTTTGTTAATGGTAAAATGGCAGTAGAAAGTCTACTCGCCTATATGTTTGTCGTTTTCATCATTGACAATCGTAAATATGAATTGAATTTTGACGTAGAAATTTCATCGACAAATTCTTGTGTCTTAAAATTTCAATCTCTTTTGCTCTGATTTATCGACTAATTCATCAGTTTCTTCTTTGAAGGAACTTTCTATGCGATGCACAACAGATCAATTACTAGAAGAGAGTTTTTCTCCTCTCCACTTAAATATCCGTCACAGTCAACAGACTATGACTCTGAAAACATCGATTCCATTTTTCTCGCTAAAACTAGATCGACATCAAAACTTTTTTCCTGATCACCTAACTGAATGAGAGTAATAATGTCCATGATCTGTCTCGATCATGTGTATCATAACTTCAAAGGACAAATATTTTATGAACTGATAATTCTTTTTATAGTTTAATACTCTAATTATTTGTTTGTGCTGTGATGGAACTTTGATTTAAGTTCATCAAACTGTTGTGAAGCTTGGAACTTAATCGACTTTTAGCTTGCCAAAAATGTTCTTCTATACTTTTCCATTAATATTTCAAACATTCATATATATACCGCTAATTAGTGAAAAGTGACCGTATGGTGAACATTGCAATAGATCGGGATACTACGAAGTCAAAGCTATGGATCTTCTATTATGTTTATACAATATATATGCATGCTGAAACGCTTTTGTCAAAAGAAAGTGAAACATTTACAGGATACCATGGAAAAATAGCAGTAAAATATAGTACTACATTTTTGTCATTATTACGAAACTGATGTGTAGAATGATTAAGACTTATTATTAACGGTGAGAGTTTAAGTACATGTTGATGAAATTGTGCTTATTATAATAAGCATAACCCTATATCGCACAAACATACATCACAGCGTATGTCTCTCACCGTGTGATTGTCCTTTCAACAGGGGGACAGGGAAGCTTTGAATCCATATTTCAATTAGAATGCAGCTTATGCACGTTATTTGGCTTTTATCAATTAAAATCTTCGAGTAGAATGTGGCGTTACCTGATATACAGAAATCTACCGAAAGTAATGGTAAGCAAACTGCTTGGGGTGAACAGCACGAGTTAATGACACAAACCGAATCATTTGATACACAAGAATAAGTAATATTGTTACATGATTTCAAAATTGAACATAGAATACCGGGAGCACAATAGCTAGTATTGTTAAGTGTTCGATAATCGAAGCAAGGTGTCGACGAAGAACGACAATTGTTACTATTCAAGTTTACATTGCATTTCTGTAAAGCACAATTTGATGTTGGTTCCCACGCAGAATGAGACGATGAATAGAGTGTAAACTTGAAAACAGTATTATTTTCATTACAGTAGTAATTAGGTGCTGCTGTTGTTTGACCTAAATATTTTTTTTATTACGAAAGATTGAAATCAAATCAAATTAAGGAACCTTGAACATATGAGAAGAGAATACTGAAAAATATGGTTGTTGCAAGTCGCATCCTAGCTGTGTAATGAATGAGTGATTTAAACATGGAAAAATGTTCGTTTATTTTAGCTATAAGATCAAGAGTTTTGTTTGTATTTGTTTTTCAGCTCCAAGGTGACACTTTTGTTGGCTCTGGTGTTTATTTTCACGTAAAAAGAAACAGAAAGTATGCAGCCAAATACCATTAATGGAATAAGCCTGTGAAATAGAATCTCTATAAAAAAAACAACTTGAATTTTTTCGTAGTTCCTTTTTTGCATTTTCAAGACTGAACTGCGTACCTGGCATGGCTTCCATCCAGTAATGCTATTTTATCAAAGTGGAGAGACTCATTTATTGATACCAGCAAAAAACACATGATCTAAATTTAGAAAAATGGTTATGGATCAGATGTTATTGTATCTGTTGAGAAATATATAACATTCACTCACTAACGTTCTTAACTCACTGACATTGACGGCTATTGGGTTCCAAGAATATTTTGATGCTGTTCACTGATCAGTTCTAGCAACCAAATAAATTGTATTATATAATGATAGGTTACCATTCATTTGCGTCTCAGATTATAGGTGTAGATGAAACGCTTATTCACACTCCAATCCTTCTGGTAATCATCCATTTTTTTATGAGAAAATCAAGAATAATCAGTTCCTTTTTAAAACACGAACCAAACACTAGTAGTTCTTTTTTCCCCACGGCTTGATGTATTTAATTGCTTGTTGTTTTTTGTGCGATAGATCTTACGATTTTTTTGTATAAAAAGGAGTAGCCGAATGTAAATGTATCTATGCGCACTAGTAGTTTATCTATGCACTAACATGCCTAAATCCATAATATCTGATGGATCCGATAATATTGAGTCCTGAATCACATGGTGGGTTTTGATATGATGAAAGTGAATTTTTACTTTAAAAGATCAACACGCGAATGAGCAATGCACATGAAAATTCGTTATCGTTTTATCTGAGAAAACTTAGACTATCCATCCATTTGATTATTCTCTGGTGAACAACTCATTGGAGAGTTTTGCTTTAGTACGATGTATTTTCTATTTTTATGATTATCCTCTATAGATAAGTTAGTTTTAAACAACGAGCAAATTTTGATTATCTCAGATTAGAAAATAGGATGCATGCTAAAATTTATACAATTAAAATATCGTATCCAAAAGTTTTGTGTATATTTTGATAAGGAATGCACACAAAGGCAAGTCACTCTGCATGTTTTTATTAAACATCAAATATACTTTCCTTCATCTCGAAAAGCAATGCGAGACTTACAAATGTTCTCGTATAACCCATATCTGATGATTCACCATATTTTTTATTTATTCATATTCTTCCATTATTACAATAAAGAGAAAACTTCAAAACATTACTTAACAATCACTAGTAGACAGACATAGAAAATGGAATGAAATTCATTTTTCAAATCAAAAGTAAGCAAGAAAAAAACAACGACAGCAACAATAATTGTTATAGCAACATAGACAAATGTACCGTTACCTAAATCAAAATAAAGATATCGATATATAAAATTCAATAATAAATACTTACTCTTTTCAGTAACTTTTAACTTATTATTTTCGTCTTCAGATTTCTTAAAATCCTCTTTGGTGTAATATCTTTCTGCGTTTCATTTGGTTCCCTATCAAATACAAAACATTCAAAGTTTGTGTTGTTCATAGCAAACAATAAATTTTCTCAGTTGTATTTCGTCTTATGGTGGATTCCGTGATGATCGATTAGATTTATAATCGTGTCTAATGACGGTCGGTGCTGTATTTTCAAACTTTTGTTTATTCGAATTTTCCGATGAATATTTTGATGTTGATGGTTTTTTATGTGACATATTCGAATAAGGAGCATTATCTTCGCTGATATCATACTGACTCGGATCATTTGATTCAAGGCTTTCAAACTCATCATCTTCTCCTAAAGAAATCAAATACAATCAGATATTTATGAATTGAAGTTTGTTTACCTTCCATCTTTTGATTGGTTAGTGTTTCAAGTTATTTACGTTGATATATAGCACGAGTGTGATCTATATAAACAATAATAAATATTACTACATTATTATTTTCAAACGTGTTACTTGCTATTGGCTTAACAATTAAAACATGTTCAATTAAGTTTCTTCAAACTTCAATGTCAGTTAATGTTGCAACATTGATATGTTTTTCGTCTAATATCTAATGAATACAAATTTGAAACGAAAAACAAAATTGTTTCATGTTGCTTACCACAGAATGAAGACATCCTATTATAGATAGAGTATCTTTTGATGTGAATGAACCAAGGTTATAACTAATATCTTTTAATTGATATTGTAATTCAGCTTTACAAAAAAATGTTATTGAATGCTCTGATGCCGTTATTGAAGGTAGTTTTTTGTGAAATATGATTGTCAATTAATATTTAAGTCAAAGGAAAATAACAGATTGAAAGAGTTAAGATGATTTCGAAAAACTTCAGAACAGAACCCAAGTCTCACTTGATAGTATCTTTGATAAACTAATGATGAGAAATGTGCTTCTATCTTCAGATATTGCTTTAAAAATTGCTCAAAAGATGTCGACATTCTTTTACTATATAGTAGTAGAGATTTACGTGTTCGAAGGGACGACTCTAGTTTTCCAGTGAACTGCCTCTTAGTATGGCAATTGTCTGTCTTGTTAATGATGCGGTTTTTTCCATGCAACTAAAAAATTAGTTACAATAATTCTGCAGATTTTGCACTGAATATTTCTATAGCATTTTTCTATTTTAACAACTTTCAATAGATATGAAATCTCGGAGTCGTATTGATTCCGTACGATTATTCTATAAGCACTGAAATATTCATTGTACACGGAAATTTCCAGCCGACTATCGATGTATACTGTATGCCGAACAACAGTTTGGTTTTGGTATATGCTGTACCTGTGAAACATAATGTATGAATGTTACAAAATGTAATTACGTGTGTAATAACTTACAATAGCAAACAATATTTATGCTTCTGTTCGATGATATAGCTATAGTTTAATACCCAAGTGATTGTGAAACGAAATAAAAAGTATGCTTTGATGAATATCAACCGATGAGAAAGACTTTTGCTCACATATTCCCAGATAGAAGTAATCATATACAGTATAAAACCAGTGTGATATGTAAAAATAACTAGTTTCATCATCAAAATTTTGAAGAAAGCCAAAAAGCGAAATAAATTTAGGTCGGTCAGTACTAAGATAGTTACTTCTACCGACTGGTGAGGGATCCAATGGAGCGAAACAGATGAGCCGCTATTGCTGTTGGTTGCAGTACTGATTCATTATGAATTTTATTATAATCTATGATTAAAGATTCAGAGTATACCTTTCAATGGTTCATTGTAATTCTTTACTATTTTACTAATCTATCAACGAATGTACGATTTTTCCTAGCATTGTACGATCATGCATTCATTCTCAATTAAATGGAAATTCTTTATATTGTGAAAAAGCGGAAAATAATGAACTCTTTCCCTTGAATTATTTTTCCATAAGCCTTGACGGGCTTATGCGAAGTGAATCAAAGATACTCATGAAGACTTCATGGACTGATGGGTTTATAATGTTAAGGTTATTTGAATATGGAAAGAGTACATGAAAATGTTACAAAGGCTCATTATTCCATATTTTTACTCGAAGGGTTTATTATTTAACGGATCATGGGGGACAAGTGCGCGCATACCTGAAAGCCTTAAATCAGAGATAGATCCATCGACTGTCGAGTGAAAGTGTTTCTTAATCGACGACTTAAAGTTGATTATTCAATGTTTTCAGGGAAAGTGTTTATTAAAATACCTTCAGATATATGTTACAATACGCTTCTACTCAAGGTTTGATCATTCTTTTGCCAAGTGTGTATTACCGTATGTGGTACCTTGAATAGGGCACATTATTCTGCGTCCAAAAATTGACTATTTGAAAGTATCGTTAGAAACTTGAGTAACGATACACTAATATCGGAAGTATTCATAATTAACTTAATAAAAATAAGTGGTTATACACTAGAAATGACGAGTTTATCAATATCTTCACTTTTAAGATCTGATAAAGAGTGTCATATTACTAACTATTATCATCTAAGTTTGCCGAGAGTTCATCCACAAAATTTTCTTTTTCACTTGAGCGTTTAATGTTATAGTGCTCAGCTAGTGTGCGCAAGTTAGACTAAAATGTACGAATAGTGTCTATCAGACTCTTTACCAAATCTAACAATTCGACGGTTCTAAAGCTGTGACCATGTAATGAATAAACATGATGCTGCTAGAAAAGATAATTTACCAAATATTTCTAGTTAATTCTAGTAAGATATGGACATTATCATTAAAATGTTCTGTGTCATCAAACAGAACAGAGTTCAGATTGATTCCAGCAGCTAATATTGTTCTTTCTAATAATTTGAAGTGTAGCGTGTACTACTATTTAGAACACATCATTAGTCTTATAAATGGACTATTAATTGTTTCCAAAGAGAGTTCAATAAAGATTTATATTCGTCAAGAAAATAAACATGGTATATGGAAGCATTTTTCAATTTATGGGCTGCAATTTGTTTTTTCTGAGTGATTATCATGAAATAAATTCCAAGATAATATGATAGATTGGTTACTAATTACTATTTCGTTAGAATAATTTTCTTTAATACGCACATTTAGTATTTTCCCAATAGGAAAGCCACCTTTACGTCAATATTATTCTCAATAGCGTCAAAAGCAAATTAAACAAGAAATTATACTTTTAATGGTTGACAATGCGCTTAGGATAATATCGTATTCTTTCTGTTTCAATTGAAATTAGATTGTTGCTTTGAATATTTTCAACTGACGTGTGTTATGAGCGTTACCCGCATTATCTCAATATTTTCAAAAATTTTTGTTCGATGAAGGGAAATAACATTATTTTCTCTCGTCCGAAAGCAATATAGAACTAAATGGAGAAAAACTTTAAATAAGATTCTTTCAATTAAGTTTCTTATGTAAGATTAATCAAAAACATCATTTCATTCTTCCTTTTCCTCATTAGAAAGGTTTCATCCTGATGTTGCAAACACACAAATCAGGCCTTAGAATCCCGTTGATTAGATTCTAAGCCAAAAAAATCAATTACCTCTCAAGGTGTTTAAGTTCCTATTTTTACTAGGGAATGCCGAATGAGTAAACAAATATTTGCAATTATCGAGTCGAGAAAGATCGTCTCCGTAGAATGATTTTTAAATCATCTAACTTGGAAAATTAAAAGTAATTGGTAGTAGTCTCCAAAAGTGGAATTCTTGCTCATTTGGAGTATTGGTTTTAGTAAGAAAAGTAAACTACAAGATGATCTGTGTACGAAAAAAAAACAAGCTATATTATTGATTCTACATTTTAGTCATAATAAGACGTATCAAATCGAATATAGAAGTAAATAGTTTTTGATTAATGTGAAATACTTTTTCTGGAGGAAACAAAAAATTGATTACAAGATCAGATGAAATAAAGTACCCATTCATCAAAAAAAAACAATTTATTTTCAGTGTATATTTCGCATGCCATGTTAATCAAAGGAACTAATTTAAGCTAAATTTTCGTACGCAAAGATTTAATCATATAGAATGACTTATGTGTAATGAATGAAAATTTACTGATAGAAAAATGAAATTAGCCTAATGTTTCATCATTTTTAATTACTGAAAACTTTACCGAAATGAATTGATTTTTGATCTCTTTTCCAGAGAGCATTGTCTAATCTAGAATAGGTTTTTGCAACAATATGATATGTGGCCTCACTTAAATAGAAAATTGATTTTACCAGTTTTATTTTGAATATCAAACTTAGAAAAACTTGATTTAAATCTTATACACAGCCGATCGTTGTAAATAACTTGTTAATAAGAATGATTTAAAAGAAAATACTACCGATTCTGTTCCACAATTAGATAATTTTGCATTCAATATTTGTTCATTTCATTATTTTCCTAATTCAGACAACTTCACCTTCAAATGAGCATATTCAATATATATTCAAAGATTTCAAAAACAATAAAACTAATTCTTGTGTTAATTATTTCAAAAAACCACAATCTTGCCACTGTCATGTTTAATCATATCTATTCAGAATGAAATAATATGTTGATATTACAAACTGTTTTCTAGGTGGCTTATTTTAATGTATCCACATCGTATGATTATGTGAAAGTCAGCGATTTAATGATAAAACATAACAGAATAATCTATATAGAAATTCGAAGAAGGTTGGCAAGTAAGATTTGTCTCTCGTAAGATATCTTCATCTTATTAAGCTCGATCTTCTTGATGTTGATAATAATTATGTCAAACAGTATCCGTTTGATAGGGAAATACATTTGTCGAATAATATTAATCGTCGTATCGATGATGAAGCATCGGACATAGTGACAGAAATATTCACAAGACACATACGAGGCTAAGCTATTTCCTAAAACTGTGTTTTTTAACTCTAATTATTATGTATGAATTTACTAAACAATCAAAATACTGTTGAGATAAAACAACAATGGTTTAATTATACTTTAAATCATTATATTATAATAAAAAAAATATTGAAGGAACTTGGTTGATTTATAAAGATTTTAAGCTACTACAATTGAGAGATAACAATAAAGAAGAACAGTATTCTGTCAAATAAGCAAGACCGCGAGCACTTGTTAATGTCAATAAAAATAATTTCAAAGTCTACGCACACAACGGCTTATAAGCATATTTTACAGGCTTAAAATGTGCCCTTTTTACTTTTAAAAAACGAAATTGGCAATTGCTAAATTCAATTTTGCAGTCATTTTTGTTTTTAGACCACGTTTACCTTTCAGAAAATCTAATTTCAAAAAGTAAGAAGTGCGCCTTCGCGCTGTCAGAAAACTATTTTTTGTCCATTTCATCTTTCTGTGTGCGTATTTTTGCCCAGTACAAAATCATAACATCAATGAAGAACATTATGATGCAGAATGCGAGGAAAATAACATTTTTAAACATCGTAATATGGTATCATTGCATAAAGTAAAAATAATAATTCGTTTTATTGAATGAGAACTTTGTAGATAAGCATGACCAGAAAGACATACGTTGTTTGTATTCTCATAGTTGTTGATTTAATTTTGATGATTGAACATACTCTGTCAGTATTTATTTTGTATATGATTAAATATGACTTGGACGATAGCAGATTGTGTTACATTGAATGGAAGCATCAAAATTCAAATATGGTAGATATGTCTGATAGACTGAATATTATACTCCTGAAAATATGTTCTTTAGTGATCAGTTGAAAAGTTAAATAAATTTAAGTATAGCTTAGTAAGAGGTAGACATGACAGTGTTCAGAAAGCGAGAGATAGTTGTGACTTAACTACATTGCCAAGAGAAAGTTAGTTGTTCTGTTTTCAAAAAAACATAAGACAACAATACAAAGATGGAGCCTGCATCGATCATCGGTCGAATACTACTTTGAACGTCGAATTGGTCGGTATACCGGTAAATCAGTCTAAAAAAACTAAAAACCAGTCTATATTGTCTACATTCTTGCTCGATCATTGTGCCTGTTTTGAAAACTGCTGACACCAAGGCTTAATATTTGAACACACAAAAATTACTTTAAAAAATGTTTTGAAGAATATACTTTCAGTACGATTGTTATTGTCAATAGAGACAAATTATTCCAATATGTTGAAGGCTACGATGGACGTGGACAAAATTTCATTTTGAGACTCGGTCTATTGTCTATAGATATGTATTTCGTTGACAGGTCTACTTTTTCTGTTACAGTGTCGTATGATCATTATGTTTATATCCGGTCTAGGCCGAACAATATGTTATATTAGGTGGGCTCTTCTGACATATACTAGATCGATTCCATCGTTGTATGACGTACACTTGTAACTTTCTGGAATTTGTTCATATGATAGAGTTTTAATGACGATGACTCCAATGCAGTTAGACATGCATTTTATGCTATGTGAATGGCTTCACTGATGATCCGGCAATCAGTAATCCATAGACTAACTATGCTACCAATAGATTGGTATCGGTTCATTACCAAAAAGAAATAATAGCAATCGACTTACGACATCGTTATACTATCGATGACTGATACGATAAAAGTAAGGCTGAATATCATAACAAAAATATGTAAAGGATCAGTTCACATTTATTTGCTTTGTCAGTATATAAAATTCTACAAAAACATCTGCCTTGTATTCCCATTACGATAAACTGTGGAGGAAAATAACATCAATTTATACATGTCTAAAAATCTACTGGGTAGACGTTTCGCAATTGCTAAGTCTTTTCAGCTTTTAACAAACGCACTGAATTTAATTGTATTAAATCCATGGTATTACAGTACCACGTAGTCGAATAACACTTATCAAAGTACCTTTCTACATTTTTTTATTGAATCTTCGAAAAGTACATAAAAAACGGCTGAAGTGTAATTAAAGGAACAACAACAAAAAAATCTGTTGCACCAACAGCGTGCGTAGCTCGATCTAAATCTTTCTAGATCGATATATACAAATTAGATAATTTTCGGTATAAACTTTTTAGTTTTCGATACATAGTTGATCCATTCTTTGCCAAATGTTTTTGCTAGTTCTTCTTCCTCACGCAAAACGCGTCGTTTGAGGGGCAAAACTACTAGCAAACAGTGTAATAAGAATCCTAAAGGACCAAACTGAATCTGTGTCCATGGATTATGTGGAAAAAAGTTGGCCAAACGTTGATGAACGAGAAACATTCCAATCGATAAGATTGAAACAAATGTATACGACGGATGACGCACATGGGCATATGGGCCGATCGTGATTAACTTATGAGTACTACGAATAGTTATTTCAAAAGTGAAAAATACTCCTAAAGTCTTGTAGCACCAAACTCTTCCAAAGCCACCAACTATCATAAAGATGTATCCCAAAACTGAAATATATGTAAAAGGCAGTGGATTGATCGACGTTGAGATCTGAGAAAACAGTAGTGTGATTAAATCTGGGGAAAAAGCTTGAAGGAGAAGATATAAGGCTTGGTATAACGTTGCAATCCACATGAAAAATTTGCCAATCTTGGGCAGCAAGAACACTGCGAATTTTGAACCAATACCTTCGTATGGCACATAATCATTGGCACAGCTAAGGTTTGGATTAGAGATCCCAATATGAAAGAGAAGGGTTGTAAAAAGAAGAAGAAAAAGTTGAAATAGTGGGAGGATATCACAACAAATACTTTGCATGCCGCTGAAGAATGTAAAAAAGCATTGTCTTAGCAATATATATACAAACAGGTTTTTTAAAACTGTTTATTGCTTTATTGAAAGAAAAAAGTAAAACACTCGAATATCACTTGGTTATTATCTTAATCTTCCCACCTGATACGCGGCGTAGGTTATATATTATTTGCTTTTGTTACCTGATAAAAAGTACTTAGGACATTAATGTGACCTACATACATTTGAAAAGAGAAGTACGTACATTTTATTATCTTTCTCCTGTATTTTTCTCATATCGTGAAGCTAGTATCATTAAGTCATCGAACAAACTGCACGCTTTCTTAGTTTTACATCAAATTTTATTTTTTATGATAATTGATAGGAATAATTTCTCATGCAACCTGATTTGCACCAGATTATAATCTAGTGAAACAAGGTTTGTTCACAGTTCACAGGTGCATCTTCAGTTAAATACAGAATAATAATTATTAATCGAATTATTTCATATAGGAACTGCTTAATACGTACTTATTCACATTTTTACTTATGAAAAATTACTTTGCATCATGTGAACGTATTTTCACTACTTTGGCATTAGGTACACATTCTTTTATCAATTTTCTATTATAAGTGAAATTTTCAAGGACTGAGATACTATTATTTTTCTCACTTTCATCTTAAAATTACCCTTGTGCTTTTCACCGATATAAGGTGTGTATAAGCCAATGATTCAATTGGCGGTGGTGGCTTGAAAAAGTGGATGTATAAAACCTGTGTAAGACAAAGTTTGTGCATGAAATATCGATTATTACTTTTAATTCGATAAAAAATTGATAAAACAAAAGAAGAAACGGAATGTTATTAAGATTGCGATGATGTTGAATTTTGCGTTTTACAGAATCTGATATTATAGTAAATGTCGATGCTCTGATCTAGATATTTGTGTTAAACATTGAAATAGTACAATACCGGTTGACTCTTATGCGTTATTTGCACGATCAATGATAGATTCTCATGGAATTTTCCTTATCATATTTTGATTGAATCACAATTATAACTTGTTGTATGAATAACATTACATTTTACAATGGCATTTCGAGAATTATATACCTATCAATAACAATTCTTAATAAAGGCGACAAAATAATCAGGTGTCTTCTTATTAGTTGTCCAAACAGCCCAATGTTGACGATTCCTAACGCAAAATTCTGTGCATTTTCTGTGGGAATCCACATACAGAATACCGTTTCGGGACAACTCCTGTCAGAATCGATGCATTCAGTCACTGGACCCGTTTATCTGATTCCTGCTTCCAAGTTCCTAGCATTTGTAGTGACTTCCTATTAGATCTGATCCGTACTTCTCGACTTGCAGTGTTCTTATTTAGATTAAATTGAACTATTCTAAATGGTTTTCCTTTTTTGCTTTTTAATCAGCTTTAGATGCTTATCTAAGAATTTGATATTTCTTTTGCTCCCTTTCGATGTCCCAAAAACATAAGATTGTTAATTCTCATGATGGTAGATGTTAAGAGTGTTTACTTATTTGATGGTGGGTGCTGGAAATTTAGAAATTGATTAATGCTTAAGATAAATACATGTAGAAATAACTCTTCATTTCGATATTGCATTACTAATAATCCCAAAAATATAAATCAAATAACTCGATTTCGCACATTAATTTAATCAAGAGATTACATGAATACAGTACGGAGCAGAGTAATGATTATTATTAAGCTTTACCAGAAATTAGGAGATCTCGTTGTTCCAAGAAACGAGCTTCAGAAAATCATTCGGATTGTCGGATTCGATAGGATTCCGGTCAAACGTACTGTGGCATCTCGTCAATCAATAGTACCAACCCAATTCTCCTGCTCACTCTTCTTTCTCAGCAACTGAATACCGCACTAGGCTTTTTTATACTAACGGTTGGTCGTTTTGGAAATCTATTGAATATTGCTCCTTTTCTGAATTTAGGTAGCTTCAAAAATAATGCCTGTTCATTCTATATACTCTCAAGATCGTTCTTTGATCTAGCAGTGCTTTTTGTTGGCGTTAGCACACGCATCCTTAGTCAAGAGTTTTATATTGACTTCACTTTGTATAATCGGGTGTGGTGCACATTTTGGATTCCTCTTCTAGATGTCACCACTCTTTGTTCATTCAATTGTGTACGTTCTCAATCATTGGATATCTTTTTTAGTTCATGTCGCTCGGTATTTTAGCGCCAAATGAGTAATGTCAAAGTGGCGCATTTGAATCTACAATCAGGAACATACGCATATTTGACTTTATACCGATGGAAACTAAACACTTTTCCACAGTTATCTTATTGTCGTTGTCCTTTATTTTGCCACTCCTGACACGATAATTAGTGTATTCGGTTTTTTATACTTTATCGACAACCCAGGTGAATGAATCCTATACCGAATCCGATCGGATCCTACGATCCGATGAAATCTTATGGGAATCCTGGTTGTGGAAACAGTAACGGATCTGACGGAAGAAACCTATTTTCTTATTTGAGTACGAATTAGCATTTAAACCCAACAGTAGAGGCCTGTCTGATCGCACGATGAAATCCAATCGGATTCCGAAAGTAGGATTCGATAAAATCCAACACAAGGGATCCGAATCAGGAATCGCAATCAGGAATCCGATGGGATTTCGTCGGATAAGAGAAGCTCCGATAGAAATATGATCGGATGCCTGTCGGATCCGATCGGATCCAATGGTCGGAATGGTTCTCCTGGGATTCTCATAATGCCACAATCTTAATTGATTTTATACAATTTGATTTGTTTATCGACGTATAAACTTTAGATTATTATTTTTTTCCAGATTTCTCAATTATTCGAAGTATACAGAAATTTTAATGTATGTTTAATTGTAATTCTAATCTTCTTACTGATAACGCCAGTCGACTTTGTGTTTTTAACTTTTATAGTCCTTATAGCATTCTGATAATATACTAATCGTAACAATATTATTAATTAGTTTTAGATACTATTTAATTTAATTTATATCAGAACTTCACAGTACCAATTTCTTATCCTTTTCACTTTAACTACTTGACTTATTATTTTGAATTTCATTTGTTACGTTTGAATCAGCATGACATTTATAAGTTTGCTTAAATATAAACGAAATATTACGGCCTATTCCATACTCTTTGTTAAGATCTTTTAAATGTAAGTTTTTAGTTTCCTTCTGATAAGACGGCTTATTTTCAATATAATACATTCATCATTTTATATCGATTTCCATCAAAATCAGTCGTTTCAAAGCCTGCATGCTGTCGGTTTATTTAATTAAATACCATAGTATTGTGATTAATTTTACTGTAACCCACTTGGATGGGTGTGAGTGCTGATTGGTTCTTTCTACACTGCATCCACACCCGGCTTAAGCATGAGCCGGGATTCTTTGATCGTGTAATTTTTTCAATTTTTTACATTGAAAAATTGTGAGGGTGCTGAAAGTCGTCTCCTACTAACTTTGCGAACGAAAGGTATCAGAAGTTAAAATTTTGAGGTTTGTAGTTCTAAATCTTCATCTTTCGAGTGCGCATAAAAACGCTAAAATGAATTTTATTGAAACCTTGATACACTAGAGTGATATTCGGCCCGGCCATGGAAGTTTTCTTAAGAATTATCATTGCGCAAGTAGAGATAGAAATTAGAATGAAATATAAGTTGTAGTCTATATAAAAAAACGAAAATAGTAATCCTTAGTTTCTAGAAAAATGTTATGTAAGGCGGTGAAGGCAAGTTAGGATCTGTATAACTATAAATAGCTGCCTGTTTAAATGGGCATGGTGTTTCACGCCATAAATAACGAAGACCAAATAGCTGTTGTCCAACACATGAATTTGATATTGTTAGGGTAATAGTCAATCCACTTTTGCTAGACACAGTTGCAGGTACCCATAAACTATCATTTTTACACTTAGATCCTTGGCAACAAACTTCGAATCCATTTGAATTTCGTACTTCAATATTTTGTACTGCAGTGTAAGTGATATTGACATTTTTACTGCCACTGGAATAACTTACACTTGATACGATAGGACCTTGAAATTCAATAGGCTGATTATAGGCAATAGCTAGACCTGAACGTGACAATCGATAGCCAACATCATGTTTAGTTCGTGGATGAGGACTAAAAATACATATGGAAGAAATCATCTATTATTGTCGTAACTGTTAAATAGTAAAAATGTATATATCTATGAACGATAGTTTTCTCTATAGGAACGAATTTAATCTAAATATGCTGAAAAAATAGTCATACTGAAATGATTACTATTAAATTAAGATACGGTCTCACTGACTGCTTCTTCATTTCCCAATACTCAAAATTCTAAAAGCAGCATAAGATACACAATTGTGCGTTTTGTAGAACAACGTCAAAGCTAAATCATCTAAAGACAATTCTTTTATCTACTGTAGTATTTACTTCTCGCTTGATTTGGCGAGTATATCGTCAATGGAATATAAACTTATGCTTGAAAACATCATGCTCAAAATAATGCATTTAGAAAAAATTAAGATTCGATGAAATCGAATCAAGATCGATCTCGCTTTCATTTCGTCAATATGTTTAAATTTTTTTGCTAACTTACCCATTACCATCATCACGTAAATCTAAGGTAACAGCCATAAATATTTTAGGAACGACATTATTTGGGACGAAACCGACATCAAATGTTTGGTGCCATCGAATAATTGGAAAACCGCCAATTACTGTACTTGTATTTGCCATTGTTGAAATCTAAATGGAGAATAAGTCTTTTTTCCTGTCTTCAACAAACTTACTTGAACAAACCCAAACGGAAAGTAAACATCTGTTAAGTCATTTGTCCGTTCATTCCATGTTTGTCTCCAAGAATTAATCATTTTTGGAAAGGTACAAGCGTATTTGTCAGTATTATAAATACTGTTCGTTTCACCTAGATAACAGAACAATCAATTCATAAGAAAAAATCTAATATCGTATTACCTTGATACCAAATAACACCATAAATAACCATACGTGTAAACGGATAAATCATGGCATTGAATAAATTAGAATTATTAAGTGATAAAATTTCAGAAGATTGATCATAGAATTCCAATGGTATCACCTTATTTCTATAAGTAAACATAAAAATTTCGAAAAAAGCAAGAAATCATTTTAAACTTACGACGAAATACCACAATCGTGTAAAGGTTCTGGTGGCATCCAATATTCAATTGGTGTACCACCATAGCTAGTAGCTATAAGTCCAATAGGTCGACCACTCAAAGCTTCATGAATCATACGACCGTAGAGCCAGCATACAGCTGACATATATTGCCATGAGGAACCACCAATACTGTTTGGTGATGCAACAGACCAGTTTTCAACAATATCTATTAATTCTTCTAGAGGTGTATCAGATCCTTTCAATGCAGCTGTAAATACTCGAATTTTAGGATATTTGCCAGCATTATTGAGGGTGCAACAAATCTTTAATGGATTTGGGATTTGTCACCAAATCTCTGAGATTTGGACTTGGATTTGGTTTTGGTTTCTGGATTTGGGGTATGGTTAGAACTGAGTTCCTAGCTGTGGATTTCGTCTATATTTGGATCACAGGATTGTTTATATTACTTTTTTCAGCTTAGATTTGGGATTCGGGAGTGGTGATACGTTTGGAATTTGGGGTTTGGACTTGGACTTGGATTTGGGTTTGGGTCTTAGATTTGGATTTGGAATTGGGGTTTGTTTTCGATCTGACATCATTCAAATTTTGTAGTCGTGATACATTGAAACCAAATCTCAATCCCAAATCCAAATCCCAAACACAAATCCTACCCAAATCCTAACCATAATGATACAGACCAAATCCCAAATCCAAATCTAAGACACATATCCAAATCCAAACCCAAATCAATACCAAATCTACACAATTTTATATCAGCCTCTAAGAATTAATACTCTTCTCTCCCTTCTAAGACTTTATATTAAAAATTCTCGTCAGATTTGGATAATTTAAGACCAAGCCCAAACCCAAATCCAAATCCAAATCTCAGTCAAGAACAAATCCAAATCTATTTGCACCAAATCCCAAGGCCTTGGATTTGTTGCACCCCTAAGCATTATTGATTTCTTCTGTTGCATTAAAAATATCTATGACTGTCATTTGCATATTTGATTGGCCTGAACATATCCATACATCGCCGAATAATACATCACGAAGTGTTAAAGTAACATTTGTACCATTAGTTAATGGTTGTGTAACTTTAATATCATATGGTCCTTCATCAGAAACAGGATCAAGTGTTACTGACCAAATACTTTCACCTAGATTATTCACTGGTTCTGTTCGACTAATAGTTTGATAGATTTTATTATTTATTTGAAGTGTCGTCAATTTTCTTGCATCTCCAAAGCCCCAAATGACAGCTCTATGAGGAGCACGTTGTAATACCATATGATCTTGAATATAATTGGCGAAACGAGGTACTCCATCACCTATAAATTCAGATCATTTACTTTATATTAAAACAATGTTTTCATTACTAACTGTATGAAATAAAATTTAAAGAAATCAAAAAACCCAACGCAAGCACACTCATCATTTTGAATTACCCCTTTGCTGCTACTGCAGTAGATATGATAAAAGTCGTTGAGGTAAACACTTCTTTCTCTATTGTAATGAAGTTAGACATGGTCTATATGTCAACAAAAGATATAAATCCTGCTGTTTGATAAACGGTCTAGTTTGTTTGACATTTCAACATTCTTTAAATGATTCTATATCACAAAGGTGTTCGTTATTATTTTGACACATCTAAATAGAGTTGAAATATTTATTAATCAATTAATTTGATTAAAGTGTGTATACGCAGCGTTTATAAAATAATTTCAATAATCATTGTGAGGGTGGGGGTGTGGGTGTGGGTATATTTGTGATTGCGCCTCTTAGGCGATGACTGACTCGGTTATATTCACTAATGGTCGGATGATACTCACACGCACACCCCAGCCACCCTCGCCGAGCCATGCCCACAGGCACGCTCTTATGCAGTCTCTAGGGTATTGTAAGAAAAAAATTTCAAAAGTTAGTGGATTCAGTATCTGGACGCATTCTGAAGTCAGAATAAAAAACCCAAAAAGTACCTTCGGGTAGCTGGATACTTCAGAGTTCCTGTGAAATACTGGTAGCAGGGTAGCGTTTTGGATACCCTGAACTCAGTTCTTTCTCTAGGGTTACTGAATAATTTACTAATAGGCTTTACATAAAAAATATGTGTTTGTAGTTCTTCACCAAACACATGCTGTACTTAGAACATTTCCAAAAGATAATCATATTGATTTATCTAGTTTGCAGCATCAATACATTGTTGGTGATCTTCATGGACAACTAGCTGATTTATTGCATATATTTAATGTGGTAGATACAGAGCTTTACAATGTTTGTTTTTCTCATTGAATTGTTTATTTCTATGTATGAAGAATGGATTACCTGTAACTGATAATCCATATCGATTCAATGAAGATTTCGTTGATCGAGGTCCGTGTTCAATTGATGTTATTCTTCTACTTCTGGTTGCTGTGATTCTCTGTCCCAGTTCAATATTTCTTCATCGAGGTATTTCTTTTCTCATTATTACTAATTTTCTCATTCAATGCGGATGCTTTTCATTTCTTTTACATTGATCAGGTACACTCTAATAATAATTCGGTTTTTACTAAACCCTAGTGCCTTCGTACAAAACTATTGGAATTAAATTAAAAACTCTAAAGGTTTGGCATTTTCTTGTGAAATCTTCCTCTGTTGTCGGAATTTATAAAAAGGTTTCATAGAGGAAGGTTCTTCCAGTGTAGCCAAGAAGGAAGAACCTTTAAAATTTTCGTACCCAGGTGAATGAGTCCGATACAGAATCTGATTGGATCCGATGAAATCCTAAGGGAACCCGGTTTGCGAAAAAAATAACGGATCCGATGGGAGAAACCTATTTTCTTATTTGTGAACGAATTGTAGCATTTAACCTGAATAGTAGAGGCCTGTTTGATCATACGATGAAATACAATGGAATTCTGATAGCAGGTTTCGATAAAATCCAGCACTAAGGGTCCGAATGTCGGATCACAACCAGGGATCCGATAGGATTTCGTTGGATTAGGGAAACTCCGATAGAAACATGATTGGATCCAATTGTTGGAATGATAACAGTGTAAAATGTCCTTTTAGAAATGTCCTCGGGATTTGGTCCTCGGAAAAATGTCCTTTAGACAAAACGTCGCTGGGAAAAAATTTCCTTTCACTGAAATAAAAATAATGCAAGATGAAAATGTTTAAAATGCAGTTTAGTTCACTATAACGAATTAAATTTCATTGTATTTTTTATTCGCAACAAAAATCGAAAGCCCACGTAATAAATCTTGGAGTTTAATCTGATTATTGCTACACCGATTATATAATTCTGTGATTCCTTGTTCAGCAATTCTGGACTTCAATCGTTTTGTATGAGGTTGCTTTCTAGAGTTCAATATCTCTCAGAGTATTTTTGAATCACAGCGTCCTCTACATTTCGGTAACATTATGTTTAAACAACAAGTGACGACGAAGGACATTTATCCTGAAGGACATTCTTTGAAGGACCGAATTTCAGGGACATTTTTTCCGAGGACCATTTATCGAGGACATTTCGTAAAAGACATTTTCCAAAGGACATTGTAACCTGTATTCATCGGAATGATTCTCCTGGGACTAAATGCAATAGTATAGTATATGATTGTACTCAATAGCCAATACTTAAAATAGTTACGATCATCAAGATTGTATCAATTCGCATAATTAAACGAACTTAACATTCCAATGTTAAAAGAAATAAACATTTTCGAATGAAAGAATCATTATGATCTCAACGTGGCCGAGAACATGACGGAAATGAATTATGAAGTAATTCAGAATTTAACTTCAATTCGATTATCCCAAACGAATCAATATTCTGAGGTATCAGTAGGAACATCAATTATTTTTAAATCCGAAACAACTTTCACATAGGTTATTGTGACGGAAGAGTTCAAATCCGGCCTCAATTTCACTCCAAATCCTATTTAATGACCAGGAACCAATAGAAATCGTATATTTTATTGAGGGAAACATTGAAATCGAAGTAGTTTAGGGCAGCGATTGGGATAATGCGGTTTACATGCGTACAACACTTATTGTTGACTACATAAATACCCGAAATTGTGTTTCGGCTTGGGTGTGGGTGTGTATCTCTACCTCCTCTGCAAGGATAATCACGGCTTTAACCACATGCGCAACCACACTGACCTCCCCACTAACATCCATTTTAGGTCCCAGGAAAAACTGGCTTTTAAAAACTAAAAGCATCACCCTCTCGCTCAGCAAGGTACAACCCGACGAGCTAAGCAGTAAAACTGATGATGGAGCCATTCTTCACATCAGCATCTTTGAGGGTTGTCAACTTTGTAGAACGATTCCACCAGCTTTTTGTTGCAACTCGATCTTTTAAAATATGCTTCATATGCAGACGAGTGCTTCCGCCTTCTGTCGCACCCAGATTTCGCGAAAAGCGTTAAATATGTTGATGAGTGCGCCCGCCTCTCACCACACCCACATCTGACGAGGCTAATTGAATGTTTGTATGATCCCGATTGGCCATGCTGGGAAAAGGTTTTTGGATGATAGGTTGCTTCTATTTGTACATTGACGAGTTAGTTCGCGTTAGTTTTCGCATTGGACCTCTATTCGTCTCTTGGTAGTGATGCGCATATTTGTGGTTTGAGTTCACGAATCACTGAATGATATCTTGCGTGTGGGAGAAAGGCCACACTTAAGTTCAATTGACTTTAGCGTAGGTATTCTCCTAAATCCCAAGATAATGGATAAGTCGGAGATCAGTAGTGTGTAGAATTCAGAGTTCATGGTGATGTCAAATTGGGTTTTCGAATGCCTTAGATCTACAATCATATTTGACCCCTGTTTATTGCCATGTTTCTTTATACCAGGCTGGATTTCGCTACATGTACTCATATCTTAGAATATCTTCTTGTATCTGCCAATATCTCACTATCTCTCCTTTTATGCAGCTACACATAGCTTAATCTCCCTGTATTTGCCTATACGTGCTTGTTTCTCCCTATATATTTTTATATCTCATGTAGCTTCTTATATCTGTAATATTTCTTGTACCTCCCCTGTACCTCCTACAACTCATAAAACTTCTATAAGTAGTGGATTTTAAACATGTGTTTATGCGTCTCATATTTTTACACAGAACTTATCCAGCATCGAATGATTTGTGCTATGCTTCAGGTCAAAAAATCGAAAATTATGGAAGGAATTAGAAAAGAACACCCTATTTTGAGATAAAAAAATGTGATTACTCAAAACTCTTTTAAGAGTTTCAAAATTTAGGTAGCAGCAATGTATTGCACATCGTAGGAATCTGAAAAAGCTTTTTCATAAAAATAATATTCTCCTGAAAAGATAGTGGCAATAATGATTGGATTGAATTTCGTATTATTTTACACTTACAAGCCCTAACTAGGCGAAATTTGCAAAGTAGAGGTTTACTCACCGCAGCATTTCATTTGACATGCATCATTCTAATCTTTCATGAAAAACTTTAGTGAAACCAGTTTCAATACATTCGATCACCTTACACAATCTCCGAGACAACACTCTATGGATGTTGCACATGGTACCCAACTAAAAGCATAAGACGATAAGAAATTTTCGTTAGCATGAAACGATAGTTCATTGTTTATAGCATCTACGGTATACGGTAGAAATATGAAACAAATCAATGAAGTCGATTGATCAAAGGTGGTCACCGCTTAGGGAAAATGTCCCATATTCGATGGACTTGTTTTAATTCTGATAATATTTTATTTCTAGTCTTTCATTCAACTTATTTTCCAAAATTTATACTTGAGATTCATGCATTCAATACGTGGCTATTTCAAAAATAACAATAAAGAAATTTCATGAATCATATATTTATTTATTATGTACAGTTTTTTTCATAAAGAGAAAAAAAGAATTCATTCAAATGAACAATTGCAAATTTTTTGTCGTTTATTATTTGTTTCTCATCCACCGCTGCTAAAGGTATAATAAAAAGAGAATGTAGAGTCGATAAATTTGTTTCAATGGAAATTTCATCATCTGATGATGTATTAACAGTTTTTTGAAACAGATATCGATGATATCTGTTTGTAATACAGATGAAAAATTTGTTGAAAGATTACTTCACCGAGCTATTAATAATTCTTCACTATCATTTTTTTTGATAATTATTTGTTTTCTACGAAACCAAATGCATAGGATTGAATATTGTTGAAATGAATTCTTATTCATAATCTTACTTTCTATTGTCACCCATACATACCTAGATCGTGGTTGAATAGAACCAGTTTCATAAAATCTTGTCAAAATCTTTGAAACATATCCATGTAAAACAAGTCATTTTCGCGATCTATCACATGGATGAATACCATTTAATGCTAGTTCGACAATTTGCCGACGCACACGATCAGGTAATGGACGACCATTAACAAATATAGCATCAAGTTGATTAACTCCTGCTTGTCCTACATCATTATCATCGGATAATCGAATATGGTATAATGAAATATGTACTCATCGACCCCAGGTACAAATAACTTGCTTTTCATCGTATTGAATGATTGATCATTCAATAACATGAAAGTTAACTTGAAACTAGAAAATGGGTTTTTTATTGGTTTATCGCTTCGAATTTTTATTGCACAATATACAAAAAAGAGAGAAAGAACCTTTCAAAAGTAGAGCAAAGTGTGATGTTTCTCTTATACATCAGTGTAGTAGAACACGAAAATAAAAGTGTTGGAGTATTTTTATCAGGCACTGTTATCATACGAAATATATTATTGTCAGTTAATGTAAAAATTTTTGGATTATTGTTTCGTCAGATTCTCATCGACTTTGATTTAACTGTGAATCAAATTCAAGGACAATAAGGATTTCAGTTGAAAATTTATTAAATCAAATCGTATTCTAGAAAATATTTAGATTTTAGAGATTTCTATGTAAGATATTAGGTATTAAAAAGATAAACCACGTGTCTATAACTCGCAGAATGATCAAAAATTATTAGAATCGAGAGCGTTTCAATTCATTGCTGATTCTGACATAGTTTTATTTACTCGTTCAGCATATGAATTCAAAAACTGTCTTCTCTTTATTGAATACCAGTCGTCTATTCCAAAATGACTCGTTGTTTTACTTCTACTTTGTAAATATGAATCGAGAGTATCTTTCTTTATTGAAGAAAGCTGTGCTAGTCATTGTTGGAAGCTCAAAAGAATTACACTACTTATCACTTGATGTTTGCATATCGATTAAGCTAAAGTCTGAAATTCAAAAGTTATTTAAAAAAGCATATGTTGTGAACCTTTGCCGTTATTTCACATGGTAACAGATGCACAATGTCAATCGATCGCACGTTCTTTTTCTTGTATAGCTCCATTGGCGCAGCAACCGCTGCAATGTATATGGCACACCAAAGGTCCTCTCACATAAATGACCGTTAATGTTGTTGCTTTCTTTTTGCATATCGATAATAATTTGTCATTAATCACTATGGCATAAAAAGAACAATTTCCACCACAGCAAGTGTTCACGTTTGTTATCATACATATATCTTGATTTTGTAAGATTATTAACTCCGATTTGGCACTTGAATAGCCGTGCTGAAAGTTAATTGCTGCTATGCTTGACTGCTTTCCGTTGAACGGGTTCGATTGTTTACAACAATAACAGTCTTATAATGAGAAGAAAAAAGGAGGACATTTCATAGTCATTAATT